>CABFOV010005220.1:29606-42646 GCA_902141375.1 Timema poppense
TTTTTATTGTTTAAAATGTTGTTACTCCCACTACAAAGCTCTGTCTCGTTATTTTTATTGTTTAAAATGTTGTTACTCCCACTACAAAGCTCTGTCTCGTTATTTTATTGTTTAAAATGTTGTTACTCCCACTACAAAGCTCTGTCTCGTTATTTTTATTGTTTAAAATGTTGTTACTCCCACTAAAAAGCTCTGTCTCGTTATTTTTATTGTTTAAAATGTTGTTACTCCCACTACAAAGCTTTGTCCTGTTGATCTTATAGTTTAGGATGTTGCTAGTTCTACATCAAAGCTTTGTCCTGTTGATCTTATAGTTTAGAATGTTGCTAGTTCTACATCAAAGCTTTGTCCTGTTGCTCTTATAGTTTAGAATGTTGTTAGTTCTTCTACAAGGCTCTGTCCTGTTGCTCTTATAGTTTAGAATGTTGTTAGTTCTTCTACAAATATAAATATCTTGCTCTAATAGACTGTAGCCCCAAATTAAATGAATTAGGGACTACTGGAGATTCTATGTGTTTAGAAATAGAAAATAGATAATAGAGCCAGAAAGTTGCAGAAAACATTCCCTTCTCTTAAATATGAGCAAATTATAAAAATTGGGTTATAATTGAGGTGAGGTTAGAATCCTCCCATTTATATTTTTTATAGCACTACTTCTTACTACCTGTTTGTGTTGTACGCTAACACACATATTAAATTAGAAACAATATGGTTGTGACTTGAACAGGTATGTATTTTTGTTAGAAGATATCAGTCATGTGTAATGTATGACGCGGTGGACATTAGGAATAGGTTTCTTGCACGAAGAGAACAAAATACATCTTTCATCCAATATCCCCCATTTTATCCAACATGACATTATAATCTTTATTTTGTAGCGGGGACATCCACTATTACACATTGTAGTTTGAATTAAGTCTTATGATATAAACATTGTATGTATGATCTCCAGAGACAAAATGTATAACTGAAGCGTTGACTCATCAGATCAAGGTGTTCAACTCAAATTGCACTTGAATACCTTTCTAGAGAAGGGAGAGGGGGGCACTTATATCGTCTAAGTGCAGTGAAAGTGGCTATGTGACCTTTATCCAATTTTGTTCTACGGGATGCATTTCTTCTCGGTCACATCACTCATAACCCTATAAAACAAGTCTTTGTTAATCAGAGTGTTAAACTCACAAAGAATAAACATCACATTAATATTAGTGATGCCCGAAATGGTGGTCATATGGTCTAAGTGAGCTCTAAGGCGTCACTCTCGTGTCAGATAGATTACTGTACTGAGGACGAGATGGAGGATCGAATTTAAGTCAGGCGTACCAAGATTTTTAATAAATGGTTTTACATTCTCCCCCACTAAAGTAGGCACACTTCCTCTAAATATAACGTTTCTCATCTTGAACATAATATCATAATTAATTAATATACTATGTATAAAGTGAACAGTGATGTGCGGTGATAAAGTGTCGATCAAGTGTTATAGCGAGAACGTCTCGACTCATATTTCCCGCTCACGATTCAGGGATTATTATTTTGTTGTAGAAGGGACAGAACATATTTAAGGGACCAGCCGATGAGATTGTGTGTGCGGATGATGGCACCAATTTGAGCCCTCTTGTGAGTGAATCAAAATCTCAATGCTATGTATCTCTTGCATTTTGACTTACAACATTTTTAATTTTATTTAAAGTATTTGACGTATTTTTAAAAGTAAAAATTGTAGTGTTTATTTAATAGTTTGGTTGTGAGAATCCAAATCATTGAGCATGATTAAGTGTTGTAATGTGTGAACACTATTTTCATAATTTGGCTCGAGTGTGAAGTGCGTGACTTGGGGTATTTATTTTTTGCAGTGACATAATCGTAATTTTTGTATGGATCCTAATGATGGCGACGAACTCCTTTAATAAAGTGATGCTAAGTGTTGACTCTCAGGGAACCTCTTAGTTTGACACCTCATTTACCTCCCCTCCCGAGGGTCTTCGTAATATTCTTTATTGCAATGGCCGCCACTCTCCCACTTCATCCCTTAAATATCCTCTCCCTTACCTCGGGCCACTACCGTCATTCGACAAATTAAAAAATGAAGAGCTTCATTAAAAGTAAACTAACGGTCAAATGGAGAATAAAGTCTTTGGGCCTTTCAAAGCTTGGCGCAAACAGAATTGATGGTACGATGCGCCGAACAGACTTGCTCTCTTTTTTTATCTTACAATAGAGACATTTACTCAAACATATTATGAGTTGCGAAACAAGATAATATAAATGGTTTCAAAAACACTACGCAAAATAACATAAATAATATAAAATGTTACAGAGATATTGAGAAAAGATGAAAATTTCTTTCCAGCAAAGGGCATAACAATCATTTTCACATTTAAAAGAGCAGAATACAAAATGTTATATATATATAGTTGCTTATAGCTCATAAGATATTGGTTTTATAAAATATATTTCAAATAAAATACTTTTATTTTAAATAGACCTACAACTTTACACATATAATATATATTTAGTATTTGAAATATTAGCAAAAATATGATTAAATTTGGAAACTTTTGCTTATGTAAAATACCCTCAAATTCATTCTCATGGGGAAATGATGATAGCCATTTTGTTTGTAATGTTAAACAATGCATAAATACAAAAAAATAATTAAAAATAATTTTAAGAAAATTGATTTTATCTCTTTTTGTCCTTCAGAAAATTACCATTAATTTTAAGGTTGGATATCTTATTCCAAAAACTCCTCTAGGAAACCCCATATTCCAGATTTCAGCCCAATTTCTAAAATGGGTTCGGCCTTAGGCTAAGATACAAACAGACACAGGCAGATGGCTTCAAGAAAAAACACTTTTTTCATTTTCGGGGGGTCATACAACGTGGACATTTATCAAAATATCCAGCTAGATTTTTTTTTTGACGATCATTACCACACCTAGGGGTCGAGAGAAAGTGAAAATATACAGAGTTTTNTGACGATAATTACCTCACCTAGGGGTCGAGAGAAAGTGAAAATATACAGAGTTTTTAATATCATGCAGCCTGCATCGGTAAACGCGTGAACTGTAACATTACCCTCGACCGTTGTTACTTTCTGGTAACAAAAAGTTTAGGGTTGGAATCCCAGATAGGTATAATAAAGGTATATTTTACTAAAGGTTTCCCATTCTTCCTACTCCCAAATTCGCGTGAATTTATTCTGACTTTCTCATCCCGACTCCATTATTATAGTTAAATACTGATTGCCCAGATGGTCAATATGACGCTGCATTAATATTTGTTTGTATTTGAGGACAACATACATTATTTTATCCGACCATTTTCTTTCAGATTTAAAAATAAGTTAAATAGTTGTACTTACTTTTTAACTTTAGGTAAGTGGTTCACACTTTTGGTATTTTATTAAACTTTTACTTTTATTTTCACCGCGTCTTTCTACCTGTTCAGGCTGAACAAATAATGTTACTATGACTTCCCTCCATGTATAACGCGAATAAACAAAATAAATTTGACCATAGAAACAGTTCTGAAAATTGAAAAATGATGCCTGGACACGGGAATCGAACCCGTGTCCAGGTGTCATTTTCAATTTTCAGAATATGATATCTAGATGGAAGCATAAATAATATCTTTGGCTACTTGATTCTTATAGAAACTTTATTTAAAACATATTTTTGTTTCTTTAGTATTGTGAAACCTTGTTGTAGCGAAGACTGTAACTATAGTTGAACAACAATAGAAACAACATTCTACTAAAAGAGGGGTTTGTTTAAATTTTCCTAAGAGTGGCTGAGACACTCGCTTTGCTCGTTGGGGGCTCCGCCCCCAAACCCCACTGAGTTTTCTTTGCAAGTGGATGTAAGATAATGTAATTCTAGAGCCGTTTTTTGATAGATCTTACCATTTAGCCATAAGAGACCTCCAAAGAAAGGCCTGCTGAAGGCCTACAACGACTTTAAAGTTGCTCCAAAATTTTGAATTTTTTTTCAGGGGTTAAATTTTTTAATTTTTTAAATTATTCTTCCGTCGGTTACAGGCTAGAAGCTATAAGTTTCCAAATTTCCTGTTTTTAGCTCATCTGGAAGTGGGTAAACATTAATAGTGGCCTTACAGTAGTATAATGCACGATGTAGCATAGATACGTTATATACATATACATATATTACGTGTCTTGGCAACATCATTTGTAGCCCAGTTTGTGGAAAGACTGGCCAGTACTAACGTACCGTTGCCCAGGGGACACCCGGCTGTACTAATCGTACATCATCTCCGTGGAGGCTCTTTCCTTATCCCGATGAGCTGAGGTGATGGCGATAGTGAATATGAGGGCGTGAGACCAGTGTAAACTCTTAAACCTAACCTAAGCCTAGCTAATAAAACTCTGGCGAACGTTGAGGTAATCCTCCTTTCAGGAAAAATACCCAAGATACCAGCCACGCACCGAACCCGGGACCCCTAAGCTCGTAGCCAGGAGCACTGACCAATACAACACGAGTCCGGGTTGTAAATACGATCTAAAAGGCAAGCCTGTTCACCTGTTAGAGCTTCACGCATGTTTTTTTTTATGGTCTGATCAGAACAAGAGCGTACTCCCCGTCACCTTTAAACTGGACTAAACTAGATGAACCCTACACTTGGTCCGCGTGCCCACAGTTGCGGGACAGGCAATTCTAAGGGTTACTAAGTACAATCGAAACTTGTTAGTCGCCCGTGTCCTGACACAAGAATAAAACACGGTGTTCAGAAAACCATCGCATGGTTTGAGCTGAACTATCTACCTAAGTTATAGGTTACCTCTATGATAAAACGGATCTAAAGGTAGCCTTTAGGTTCTATAAAGGTTTTTTTTTTACCTAGTTTCACTCTGAGACGTACGTATAAGTACTATTTACGGTAGTGTGTTAGGAAGGAGTAAACTTTAATTTGGAGGAAGTGTACCTGCATTTACATAGAGAAAGAGTGAACATTTATTTGGGGAAAAACACCCTCTGTACGTCCGGCCGGGATATAACCCCCAACTCTCCATAATCCGCTCCATTCTATTGCGAAAATTATGCCTTAGAATAGGCCTGTTATTATAAGTTATTCTAATCAACGACAAAGCAATTGTTATTCATCGGCCTATCAAAAGTAATTGCAAAATAGATCAAATATTGAAAGGACGAGGAAATTAGAAAATATCCTTTGTTAGATAGTAACCCTTGTAGCCAATGAGCCATATAACTGCCTGAAGAAGTTTCTCAACTCATACATTAATTGCATGCAAATATTTAACTTAAACTTTTCAACCAGGCACTTTTAATTATATTTTAAATACTACAAAATAATAAATAGACAAAACTTTTGTTTATCTTTATGGCAAAATAAATAAAGTTAAAAAGGGCCTCAGGCTATATAATTGAATCAGACCAGTTGTTATAATTGGAAAGATTCTCGTATGAAAGTGTATGTGTTCATGAAAACATATTTTGGAACGGTTTATTTTAGTTTTTTTTTGTAAAATAATTATTTTGGCACTTGGTTTTCAAAATAAGAGTTTCATAAATAAGGTATATAAGAATGAACTTGTGTTTTTTGAAAATAAAATATAGACCATATTATTTTGGTCATTCATTTTAGATTATTAAAAGAAGGTGGCAAAACTTTTTTTGCCCAAACGTATCAAAATCAATTTAAAAACATAATTAATTACATTGCACACATAATAACCAGAGATGTTTGAATGATCTAAGGCAGTGTGATATATTTATATTGTTAAATATACTATCTTTATATTGCTAAATAATTATATTTTTATTGCAAAAGCTAAGAATGTACATATCCAATATAAGAACTGTGTTGACAAAGCACGTCTTTGGTTGGCTCCAATCATGGACCACACTCCAAGAAGTGAATCGCTAAGAGAAGTTGGTGTGTGTTTAAAAGAAGAAGGAAGAATTGGAAACCTCAAACGAGAATATTGCTCCGTAGTTGAGTGAACAAAGAAACCGACTATTACCGATCCATCGTTTTACGAATTCTCTTTTGTCGCTTCCTTGGCAAACCACAGAAATAACACGAAGTAACGTTTGATAATATTACGTGAATATCCCATTTCAACTGAGATTTCAGGTTTGGTAAAAACAAACTTACAAAAAGTATTTTAATTTTTTTTTAAATAAACTTTTATGGTTTGTGGGAAAGTTTTAAAATTAATTATACAGATTGAGCTAAAACTAACCTCGCAATAGTTATTAACAAATGTTTTATATAATAATTCTAGCTGATTTTAGCTCAGAGATATTTCTAGAATATTTGAGTTGCTTTGAGCTTCATAGAGATCAATTAAGTCTAAAGTTGATGAATTATACCACATTATTGCTGAACTAGAAATGGTGACTACATGTTTGATGGAGTTTAATACGGCTGATGCACCCACTATTTGAATTGTTTGCCAATAAAGTGAAAAGAGTTGTTCTGTTCCAAGGAAGTTCTGGGAAGCTTTTATACCTATTGATGACAAACATAGTCGTTGTGAATTATGTGAAACATTTTGCCATTAAAGTGAATATTGCACATCTAGAGTGACTTTTACATCTCAATGTTTATTGTATGAAGGTAATTTTAGGTTTCAATGTTTTACTATATGACTCTAGTTAAGTAGACCCAAGCTGATTAGAATAAAGCAGCGTTATAAAGAATAACTTTGTAACTAATACCTCCAAATAACAGTAAAAAAGATTAAAGTAAAAATATTCTAGTATCGGCATTTCAAAATTTATATTTAGATACAAAATATACTGTTTCTAAAAAAAAAACAGATTCCACCAGGATTTTTTTTTATATCAATAACCTATTTCCTTGCACTAATAAAAAGTCATCTCAAAGATTTTACGATCCAAATTCTCCTGTTTGTTTCTAGATTAGGGAAATAAGTTAGTTGCGTGGACAATTCATAGACAATGTTGTAGCTGGGCTGCATAAACGATTGATTTTATTGGAAAATACAATATATGGATGTCAAAATGCGAAGGAAACGGAAAGCGTTAGCTCAGCGTCAGACTGCAGTGGATCTAGACTCTCAACCTCTCCAGGGATGAGGGTTTTCGCCATAAAGTGTCTTCTCATCCGCTCTCCAGATGAATTATGTCGAGCCTCTTCTTATATAACTTTATAATCCCTAAAATATTAAATTGAGTCGTAACTATACTTTGTGGTGGATGTATCAGTAAAAAACTTGTCATATAATCTGTTAATAGAAATCCATCCCATTTTGTAAATTACATAAAGTTAATTAGTTTTCGTTTTGATCTTATCAATTATACCAAGCATTTTGGATCACAATGTAGCCACTTTATTTAAAATGACACATAGACGCTGCCATAAAACTCTGCTGTGCATTTCTGTGTTTCGCCAATGAGCTACGCATGTCCATCCCGTGTCCAGAGTCATAGCCCTTCCAAGTTTCCAAGGTTCGAGTTTCAGATGGATACTTGAAATGGTTCTTTAGGGATGCTGTCATTTGCAGGTATAGTAAGAACAAACTAGTACCTGACACTTTCATAAGATACCTACTAGATCCATCCTTATTCATTCATACAAGACATCAGCTGTCATTTTTGCCAAACACTAACATTGCAGATGAAATTATAATAATATAACTACATATTTTAATGTTTACTGCAAACATGTATTTGTATTATATGAACACGATTGCACTATATACCCAGAAATCTGAGTGAATAAAAATATTATTAATAAAATGCATGCGCTGATTTTAAAAAAAATCGGCCAAAAGGTAATCTAGACTTTACCTATTTGACGTACTACGGAACAAAACTATTATTTGTCGTTCTTCCAACTAATAAAAGCATTCCCCCTTTTAACAATTTAATGTTTACATGTTTGTATTTTGTATTAAAAAAGACTGCTATATTTATATTGATAGGAAAGGTATTTTCAAGGAATGTAAGTGTTTATTATTTCAAACTTAGTACAAGATAGATCTGTCGATTGTTTTTATCACTTTACAAAATAATAAATCAACAATTTTTATTATTATTTTGGTCATGATATCTATCATTGCTAATTATTTTATTTGAAGTAGTTTTGAGGCACAGTATTATATTTCTATAGCTATGAAATATTCTAGTAATGTTCATGACAAAACATCTGATTTAATAAAAACCAATGAAAAAAGAGAAAACTTTAACGATTCGACACGTGATGAGCGCCATTACAGTACTGAGAGTTTCACGCCATAAAAGAGAAATAGAACCCTACAATAATTATCGATTACTTGTCACACACTTCTCCAGCGGTATGGCGGAGAATGTAAAGTTAGACGTCTCAGCTTCTTAGGCATGTACTTCAATAAGCTTTTCCCCGAAGATCTGAGGCACAACGAACAAACTAAGTTTTAGCACGAAAGTTAGGGTCCCGCTTTTCCACCCAAAGAAACTTTCAAGAAACTTAACGACATAAGGGAATCGAAAAATAATACTTCAAAAATAAGGTTTCAAACATGGCCAATTTGCAATACCCAACAGAAAATATTAAAATAAAGTTGATTTGAGTACTGATCCAATACAAGACTAATTACGACATGTGTCTAGGATCTGTTTAACACATTGTGACATGTCTCTATCAATACACATACCGGGGGAAACACTTTTCCCTTCTTCTTTGTGTAATAACCTCTGGAGTGTAAAGACTGACACAAGAGAAAAGAAGTACAAGCATCGTTTAAATTATTAACTCTTGAGTTTTCCCTTCTCTTTTGTTCCCGGGAAAAGAGAAGGTCTGAAGCAGTCTCCAAAGTTCTAAACGCCACGAGTAGTACACACAACACATAAAAGAGAAGAGAGGTAAAGAAAGAGAGAAATACCCTCAAGATTTGAGTTCGCGTCTCCTCTCGGTGAAAGTGATTACGCTTTTTTTTTCCAAGGCCCGGAGAGTTGAGGACACATCTCTTTAGTTACCCCTTTCCATTCTCTACTTAGTCTCTCCCAACCTCTTGTACCCAGAGGCTATTTCTCTTTCTGACACACTCGGAATTTCTCTTGCCCCCCGATTTTCCATTCCATTCTTTATCCCATGTTTCTTCTTATTACGACCCCTCTCACTTGGTGATCCCTGTGCTGCTACTAAAGTGAACTTGTCTGTCTGTTCTTTCCTCTCCCTCTAGCTCCTTTTCAGCTCTTGTCCCTCCCTCGACAAAATCACAATCTGGGGGTGTTGGTCGATTAGAGAAACTGTTCCAGAGTTTGATATTTCTCTTTTTAAAAAAGTTTCAGTGAACCGCACAGACTGCATCTATTTTTTTTATCTTAAAATAGGGACATTTACTAAAACTAGTAAGATTTGTGAAACTAAATAATATACATTGTTGCAGAAACAATACATCAAAGAGCGTAAATTAAGTAATACCCACTGTTACAGAAACATCGATGAAAGAAGAACATCTCTTTCAAATCTCTGTATCTGTCAAATCAAAGCCGAATTGAAGATTTGATAATAAAAAAGTAATCGAATCTAAGTCTAACATTAAGAAAATCATATGTATTTTAGTAAAAAAAATTAGAGTAATAAAACCGTGTCTAAGAATCAATAAATTATTAATACTACACAATTCACAAGTTTCTATGGTCAAGTGAGATAATGTGAGATGATCCGTTGAAATAGAAATTTAAATATGGCCCTATCTGAAACGTTGTGACGAAATTTTTAGTTACATTTTGATAAAAATAAAAGTTGAGTCTCTAAAAAAAATTTCATTAATTCAAAAGTTTGAGCTCCATATTTAAATTTTGAATTGCATTCTATTGAATCCAATTCTGGGATATAATTGGATTTTAAATTTCTAATCCAATTTGAATATTTCTAGTATCTAAATTTTAAATTTAGAATTGAGTGCATAGCTTGGTAGAATTCAAATCCGTCTGAAATTTCGAAGCTTTTCAATGGCTTGTTTAAAGTTTGGAGTTAAAATCTGTTTATAAAACCAAAAACTCCAATATTTTCAATTTACAGTTTTTTCAAACATTTAGAGCACGCAAAATGTCTCATTTAATTTCAAACCCAAATTAAATAAATAAACGTATATTTTTTGTAGTTCTTAGTTATTCCATGTTATCTTACTTAACAATCCATCCCTGATAAACTCACAGTTTTAACAGACTTGACAGGCACTAAGTTTATTTTTTAACGCACTGAATGCCTTTACTATCCTGTGATCATTAGTATGGAAACTATCTACACTGCTTGAATCTTTTCTACGTATAAGGGTACGGCCAGACTAGGCGAGTGTGCTCGAGCCGGTACAGTCTAGTTTACAGGCGCTAGGCAATATTATTGTATGTTGGTTCATTGAATGCTAGGAAAACATCTCAATACGACATGATATTTGACATTTTTTTTATAATTATCGGTAGGATTAGCACGCTTGCTACTAACGGCCTAATTAAATTGGTAAGATCATAAACCATACCTAAATGCATATATATGTATAAAATAAAATCGATCTGTTAAAATACTTCAATATTATAATCAAAGTAGGCCTCTACAAATAAGAATAAACATTTGCATGGATAGAGGATGGGAAAACCACAACTTGGCAAAAACCACCCTCAGTTCAGTGAGCCAAAATTCGAACCTTTGGCTCCTCGTCAACAACTATCGAGAGCTATCCGCTGATCGCATGCTCGCTCGCACGCCTGTCAGTCTGTCCGAGCCTTAAAAAGAAGTAAAGTATCAATAATGCTATAAATACCTGAAGTTATCAATATGTATTACATTAGTTTCAAATTACTCATACTATACACTCATGACACAACCTAGAAATAGCTCAAACCAGTTAAAACATCCGAATACAACTCTGAGGACAAGGGGGAGGTAGGGGGTGGGGCGTGTATGAAACGGAAGCTTGTTACCAAGTTACCCTTCTGGTAAACGAAACACGGACCATGTGAATTTACAAGCTAATTATATTGGCAGCCAAACTTCTCTTTTGTCCGATCAGAGTGTGAGAGGGAGAAAAAACCCACCCTCTCCTCTTGTCGGCAGACGCTGGGAAAAGAGGGCAACCTAACATTTTCCAGCTCCAACTACGGCGACGACGCGCACAAAGTCCCATTGAAAGCGACGTGAGACGTCACACCACATAGAAATGGTTTGCCTCCATTCCCCCTTCCCTTATTCTTCGACCGCAAATGCCCTTCACTGGCTCGTGTAAAGCTTCCCTCTCTTCTGGCAGGGAAAAGGGGGTGAGATGAGGGTGTATTTCGAATTTCTGGTCCCTCACGCCTGAGAACAAAGCTAGGGTATCCCTCCCATTACATTAAACAAATATTTGACAGTCTATTAGCGCGAGGCGGTGGTGGTACAGTTTCTGTCGTTGAAACCGCGGTCAGACTACGTAGCGTTTCACAGCCTGACAGTTTGTTCAGACACTCACGTAGTAGTGCCGTCATATTATTCTGCCTGGAGGATAAAGTTTGGCTAATTCTAACGACAAATGAGGTAGCTTTTGTCAGAAAAGCAGCTCGTCAAAGGCGAGAAGTGACAAACTGAGAGACGAGTACGGGAATACAATTTTTGGGAGTATAGCTGTGTGACTATTATATAAGGAGCGCTGTAATATTCTAACAAAAATAAAACCTCAATCAATTTTAAAAACGAGTGAAATAATATGGCGTAAGACATTAATTATATTTAAAATTACACATTGTATTATGATATTCAATGGCCTTTTATCGTCGCGATGAATAGAAAACCCTTGATTATAGTTGTATGCAAAATTGATCCTTGTTTCAAAGTTTAATTGATTACATATCATCCATTTATCACAATGTACTCTACTATTGTGGTCAACGTCTAAAGTTGAACGTCAATAAATGGAGACGTTAACCGCTCAGAAAGGCTGTTGAATTATTAATGACTCTCCTTTTTTTAACAAAATATAACTTTTGATACACTTAAACTTCCTCCTCGAGATGTATGTACAAAAAAAAACTTTTTTAAACTTCAGATATCGAAAACACTTCTTATTCTTCTCTTCCCTATATTGAAAAGGTTTCCATTCAAAAATGTTTTTTCGCCCCACATTATTGAACAATTTTGATCCGTCGCGAACGGTAGCGCCCATACAGACCTCTCGACTGTGAGAGTGGGAGTGACGTGAGGGAAACTTTGGCTGAGAAACTAAACTCTCGAGTGAGCACCAAGATGGCGTCACCCCCTCTCCCCCACCTCTCTTACCTTCCTCAAAAAGTTGGGGAAACCTTATGGGAAAAGTGACAAACAATGTAGACCACGTCCAAGGAGCAACGGTACAACATGAGATAATGTCTTTTGTTTTCCGTAAGCTTTTGTGTATTTACATGGGAAGTGTGTTTAAAAAATCTGTGCTTTCACTCATATATTGATATAATTAAGGCCTCCGTAAAGTATCAATACCTGTTCAAATTATTTATCAAAACTATCTTTCTATATTATATAAATGAGAGGTACTCTTCAGATGCATGCGATGAGCACTCAGCTAACTTATTATTATTATTATTATTATTATTATTATTATTATTATTGTGCTCCATGACTTACTACCTACCCGGGCCTTGAGGTAAGGATGAGGAAGAAATAATTTAAAGGTAAGTTACCCTTATTAGCTTGAGAGGAGATCCAAAATCCACTAAGAAAAAAATAACCCTCAGTACACCCAGCCGGGATTATAATCCTGACTTCACCATCTTCAGAAAGCTGAACTGGATGATATTGACGCTTTATCCCAAGAGATCTCTGATTTGGGCCTTAAATAATACTCAGGAAAGTTTTTTTTTAATACTAGCGATCCGATTTAACATGTTTTCTAAGCTCAGCCACTTACTATCCGTTTGGGTTACGTATTAATGTTTTTAATTTGAGTAATAATTCTTTAAACCGTATATTAAATTACTTTATCGGAAACTGTACGCAGAAACCCGCCTTGATGGCGTAGTTAGCTAACGCGCTAGTCGTGTTGAGCTCGACTGCTGAGGACGGGTGAACTGGGGGGGGGG
>CABFOV010005221.1:0-44610 GCA_902141375.1 Timema poppense
CAGCCGCACTCATCTGATAACGCCCTAGGCAGTAGGCAAGGGGGCCTGTCGAAAATAAAACTCGCCATGAGAAACGATATATGGTCAACTCCTTGCGGTGTTTCTCGGGTAGCTCTAAGAACCATGATATAAAGCTTCAAATAAAAATTCCTCATTTTCATTCGGTTAGTTGCTTATTTGAGCTAACAATAACTCTTTCAACTTAGCTTTAATCTTCAGAAAATAATTGGCCTAAAACTAAAACTCAACGCTAAATTTAATATGATAATCTATTATGTGACCCGCCTCGGTGGCGTAGTTGGCTAACGTGCTAGTCATGTGGAGCTCAAATGCTGAGGACGGGGAGATCGAGGTTCGAATATCGGTCGGGTGAACTGGGGGTGGATTTTTCTAAATGGTTTTCCACTCTCCCTCCACGCAAATGCGGGTTCACTTCCTCTAATTCACTCTTCTTAATTCATTAAAGTAATTAGTACTTAAAGTTTATAACCCGAACGGATAGTAAGACGTGGTGCTAAATATTATTATTATTCTATTATGTGTGTATTAAAATACTTTATTTTAAATAAATGAATACAAAATTATTTTAGACATATATATATGTATATAATCGATTTCTTTTACTGTGACAGTGACCCTTCTCGGTGGCCACATGGTCTAATGCATGAGACTCGCAGTAGACTAGAGTACCAATGAACGAGGTTCAATTCACGATTGTGTGTACCGAGGGTGGTTTTATTCCAGATTGGTTTTTCCCTTCTACCTCCACGAAAATTTGGGTGCTCTTCCTTTAAATATAACGTTCCTAATCCATAAAACTTTTAGTATAATTATTACATAAGCTTATAATTCATACAGGTGCTAAAAAATCTGTGTAAAGGTGTTATTTTGTTTTATGTGTTTTGATTTAGAATTACAAAATTTTTAATCATAATTGTGTTTTCTATACATGATTTTTTTTTAATTGAAAATATTATTGACTAAATTAATTTTAAAAGCCAGTTATTATTATTATTATTAAGATTATTATAAATAAATATTTTGGCTAGCTAAAAGGTTTAATTTAATACTTGAAAAAGCCTTATGAAAACAAATCTTCCCCCTCAATGATAGGCCCTAGATCCACCCTTGGCAACATAGCTAGATGTATTGGGAATGGTGACCTCGTGGTCTAGGGTTAAGGTGTCAGACTTCTGTGCTGGGGAGTCTGGGTTTCAATCTTTGGTCCAGGCACAGATTTATCTGATTACCAAACCCTTCCTTCACCTCTGACAAGACGTGTATTAACCACAACTTGTGAATGTGTAGAATACCAGGCCTCAACCGTGGTTCGGATTCCACGTATAAACTGTATGTCCTCCATTTCATCTCACAATCACCCTACCATTACACATTAGCGTAAGTGCGTATAACCCTAACTGGGAGTAAGACGCGGTGCTAATAATAATAATACTTATTAATAATAACTATTCGAGATGCTACAATGGGGCTATATGCCTTCAATAAGAGCTTTGTGCGTAAACGTAAATGTAAATAAAGTTGGATACATATATACACCACCTTGCTTTAATTCCCGATGGTAGCTAAAATAGTTCAGTATTTGTGTTTAAGTTTGTTTTACTACAAACACATACCTTGACATAATGGAAAGTTGATTAGTGTTAGTTAATAATTAGGTTTCGTTTATGTTTCATTTGATGCATCAAGGACCAATATATTAATTACATAATAATACGAATTAATTAATTTGTGTTGATTCTGATTTAATAAAGATCATAAGGAAACTTGTCCCTAAGGGTACTCCCGACACGTAATTTATTGGGATATGGAAAATATTGGGTTAAAATAAGGGGGGGGGGGAGTCTTTAATTGAATCCCATACACTATGAGTTTAATTTATAATACATGGAAAGTTATTTGCATTCATGCATAACTATTGTAAAATTACAAAAGATAACATTAATTGATATAATCTGTAATCCTTTATGACCTTTTATCTAATATATTTTCCAAACCAATTCCATAGTTCATTTTCCAATATGGATTGAAATAATTAGTAGTATAAAGTTAATTATTAAGAAATAACAACATATAAGTGTTAATAAGAGTGTTATCTAGTGTTAATTAATTTTTTAATAATTATTTAAAAAAAATATTGGAATGACGTTTCATTAAATTAATCTCGGTAAGATTTTATAAAAAAAATCAGTTTAACATCACAATTTCCTCTTAGAAAAGCACAATACCTATCCCTAATTTGATATAGTTCCGTCCAGTAAACCTATTTTTATCCAATCACTATGTTAAACTCGCTCTAGCCAGTCGGACTCAATTCATCTTGTACCTATCCCAAGCTAGTTCTATCCAGTCAACCTAATTATACCTATCCCTATCTTGAGCTGGTTTTATCCAGTCTATATTATTACACACTAACTCTATCTTTAGAGAGTTATATCCACTCTAATGTTATCTTCCCATCCGCATCTAGGTCTTCCCATTTTACCTTCTACATATTAGGTTTACCAGTCAGTACCCAGAACAAGGTTCTGGAATCTCCCATTCAATTTCTTATGAGTACAAATATTGTTATTGCTAGATAAAATGGTTCTTAAATATATATTATTATTATTATTATTATTAGCACCACGTCTTACTACCCGTTCGGGTTATACGCACTTACGCTAATGTGTAATGGTAGGGTGATTGTGAGATGTAATGGAGGACCTACAGTTTAACGTGGAATCCGAACCACGGTGGAGGCCTGGCATTCCCCACATTTACAAAGTGTCTTGTCAGAGGTGAAGGAAGGGTTTGGTAATCAGATAAATATGTGCCGGGACCGAGGATTGAACCCCGGCCACCAGCACAGAAGTCTGACACCTTACCCCTAGACCCCCCAGGTCACCTTTAAATATATAAACTTATTAACTCTATCAAGGATTTGTTTCTCTAAATAATATCTAAATTTTTTTACCCAAACTGTATTCTCATTTTTATCATATAATTCGGTTAAGAAGTGAACGCTGTACTGACAATTTCCATACCAGCATATAATAAATGTTCTGAATTTCTAGCAACAACTTCGTCGCTATTAGCCAACAAAGCTAAATCACCTGCCTATTCTAATATATTTTCTATATTAATTAATGCTTATGGTATTTACAATTTTTAGAAATCTTTAGAAATCAATATTTACTTAGCAGTTGATTTTTAAAAGTTTGATTTTTTTAAAGAGACTTGAAGAAAATTTATCATTTAACATTGCTGTATAACTTATCACATATATAATAATGAATCAAAGAGAGAAAACAAATTTCATAATAAGTATGACATGCTTGGACTGGGATTGTAAATACTATTTTCTTTAATATATTTCTGCACAAATTATTTCTAAAACCAATAAGGATATTCTTTATATTGTACTGAGAAAATTATAAGTATTAACACAGAAATAAAATATTGGGCTTTAGTATTTGTTTTGAAAATTTTCCTACTATGTTCAAAAATTTTATAATTTTATCAATAAATAATTCAACTTCTTTCCCAATAAAAATCAATTTTGTACATGAAATCTAGCTCTCATCAAACAAAAAATTAAAGTTCAACATTAAATCTTTTATGTATAACAATTATAGTTTAATCAAATCCTAAAAAATCTGTTTTTTTTGCTACATATATATATATATATATATATATATAATTACAATGCTAGGTTTTAGGGGTAACTCAGATTCGAACCTTGATCTCCTCATCATCAGCCGGCTAGTCTAATGCGTGTCTAGCGTGTCCATCAAACTTTTCACTTACATTCTTTGATTTTTTGTTATATTCCCTTCGTCCTACTACCCGTCTGACCTATCTTTATATTTACCCTAATATTATAGTGTAAAAAATGTTAAACAATTGTACAAAACGTATATTTATTATCTTGAGAGAATATTGAAAGCTAATTCAGAAATAAATAACTCGACAAGTCCGGATAGGATTTGAGCTCGTATCTTCTTGTCAATGTTAAATCATACAAAACGATACTTATGCCTTAGTTTTCTTTACCAACTCATGTGGGCTAGTCGTGATATAGAAATACAATAATATCCAATTATTTATTATTTTTTTGTAAATTTTGATAAGAAAACCATATTAATAAAATAGATATTTTCCAGCACCTTAGTTAAGTTGGTAGAATGTCTACTAGCCACCTTAGTGTCCTGGGATTGACTACCAACATGCTTGGATTATTATAACTGGTGAAATTAGAGATTCTTTTCCCCATTATTAATTAATGGTAATTTTAATGGATGGTGTATCATTTTTAGAAATAATTAAGTTTATAGGTCGTGTTCTGATTAAATATTTTGGTTCAAATAATTCACGGTAAATAACTCAATTAATAAAAAAAAAGGGACGAAAAAGTTACATGTCCTTTCCTCAAAACTACAATACCATTATTCACAGGTCTGTCCCAAATATATTAATTTTTCTTTTATCCAGCCAGCTCTCGTATAGGTCTACATTAATTTTTAGTTTCAAAACTTTTCCATTAGTTTTAGGGGAAAAAAAATAATATAGAAAAACCATTTAACATTTTTTTTATAACTTTGCTCTGGCGCTGTCAATATGCGGGGGTAACAAAAGGATAAAAACAGGAACAGGTGGTATGGTGTGTTCTATGCAATGAGGTTATGCATAATATATTTTTTAAGCTGCTTTTGGTGGCTTGATCACGAACAATGAACATTTTTTTTATCAGTCAATTTATGCGCGTAGGTTCTTAACAAACCCAAAAATACATTTCTATCCACACAAAAATACAGTAAAACAAGCGTATCTCATTATAGAGTGTGTGGAATCACACAATTGCCAAAAAATAAATCTGAGCAGGACAGAATCATAGTTTCATGACAAGATCTAAACTAACAGCAAGAAGTTGGTTTGAACTCAATTTAAAGCACTAAAACAAAAGAAACAATAATGCATTTATGTCAACATTTTATTCGCTAGACAACTCAAGCAGATAGTTTTATATATCTTGTCTTAGCTAATAAATTAAAATTATTATCATTAATATTTTTATGTTCTAGATTTGTCGAATTTGACTTCTATCATAAAAAGAAAGTTAAGCTCAGAGAGTTATTTAAGGATATCCCATATCAATAATTTATCACTAAGAGGTTCTGCCTAAAATATTTAAATTTACTATATTCTGATATTTTTTTGCATATTGTTACTGGTCTTAGCCACTCATTAGTTAGTTGGTATTATTTTTTTTTATTTTCTCATTATTAATTACTATTTGTTTTAACTATTCATCATTATATTACATTATTTAACCTTTTTTGTTTATTTTGTTTTCTTGTGTAAATATATTTGTTTGTAATGTACTTGTGTACTTTCAGTGCTGGCCTGTTATAGGTCTTACGACTGATGGCCAGCACTATAATAAATGAAATTGAAATTGAAAATAGTAATAATAATAATAATAATTAATTAGCACCGCGGCTTACTACCCATTAGGGTTATATGCACTAAAGCTAATATTTAATGATAGAGTAATTGTGAGTTGAAATGGAGGACCTACAGTTTAACGTGGAATCTGAACCACAGTGAAGGCCCTGAATTCCCCACATTCACAAGTTGTGATTAATACACGTCTTGTCAGAGTTCAAGGAAGGGTTTGGTAATTAGATAAATCTGTGTCGGGACTGAGGATTGAAACCCGGGCCCCAGCACAGAAGTCTGACACCTTACCCCTAGACCACTAAGTCACCCATTATCTTTGTTATTTTGACCAATTTGACCTATACTATTTTAAATATCAAAGTGTGTCAAAGGGAAAACAGTTATAATTGAGTATATGCCACTTGTAAATGTGTTAATCATAACGTTATTTCTCCTCAATAATAAATTTATTGATTAAATTTAGTTAAACTCATATCTTATTAAACTATTAACGACAACATCTAAGTCTTGGCCTTTATGGATAGAACTATCTCAAAATAAGGATAGTATGTAATGAGAGGGACTTGATATAGCCAGTTGAAGATAAGGATAGTGTGTAATGAGAGGGACTTGATATAGCCAGTTGAAGATAAGGATAGTGTGTAATGAGGGGGACTTGATATAGCCAGTTGAAGATAAGGATAGTGATGTAATGAGGGGGACTTGATATAGCCAGTTGAAGATAAGTATAGTATGTAATACGGGGGACTTGATATAGCCATTTGAAGATAAGGATAGGGTGTAATGAGGGAGACTGGATAGAGTTAGCTCAAACTAAGGATAGGGTGTAATGAGGGCGACTGGATAGAGTTAGCTCAACATAGGTTATGGTGTAGTGAGGGCGGCTGGATAGAGTTAGCTCAAACTAAGGATATGGTGTAGTGAGGGAGAATGGATAGAAATAGCTCAAGTTAAGTACATAGTGTAATAAGGAGGCTGGATATAAATATCTCAATCTAGGTATAGTGTGTAGTGAGGATTGGATATAATATATCTTAAGATAAGAATATGGTATAATTAGGTGGATTGGATAGACCAAGCTAAATATAGCGTGTAATGAAGTTAAACAGATAAAAGTGTCTTAAATTTAGGATAGATTGTAATGAGGGTACTGGATAGAGCTTGCCCAAGATAAGGATAGAGTGTAAGGAGTGTCATTGGATGTATCTATATCTATATCAAGATAAGTTAAGGGTCTAATGAGGAGGGATGGATAGAGCTAGCTAAGAAAATGAAAGGTGGCGTACTTTTGTATATATGGAAAAACTTATGAGGTACTAATGTCATATAAATAGATAAACAAATATATATATTTATATATATATATTTATATGCGGAAATGAACTTACGAGTTCCTAATGTCATATATATATATATATACATATATTACTTACCTTGATTTGGAGTATTGGGCATACAGATTAAATCTCAGTTTGTAAATTTGATTCGCTTCCTATTGAGGGGACTAGCGAGATTATATTTCTAAACGGTGGTACCAATGGTGGTCTTTACTAAAATAAAAACTATTCCCCCTTATTAAAGTGTATGTACCTTCACTTTAAATGTTAATATGTTTAGTTTTATTTATAATCTGATTTAATATATCTACAACACGAAAGGAAAGACGAGACGTATTTGAGTAATAAAATATATCCAAAAAATAATTTTCCTAAACAAGAACTTAATGAATGAAATAAGAGTCAAAAATATAATTAATAGTGAATAATTATTACTAATAAATGAATATTCAAACCCATACCATTTTATTATTTAATAAGAGCTTAGACTGTTGTGGTAAACCAATTTTGATTACACGTCGAAATAATTTAATAGCAACAAATTCCAATAATATTTCAATACAAATAACAAAGGCTTAGAAAATTAACATTAATTAAAATTGGACCTGAGTTTGAATTAAGTTATAAATAATAAATCAAAACAATATCAACAAGTAAATTTGTTTATCAAATTATTTGATATAATTAATTGTTTTTGTGACCATAATATTTCTACTGAATTTATTACTTGATAGTACCCTTAAGTGAAACAAGCTTTGATGACCACGTGGGCTAAAGGACAAACTTTTATAATCTGGTTTGCAGAGGTAGATGCTCAAATCCCGGTCTGGTATAACTACTTATTAAATATTTTAAAAGAATTATCTATTCACCTTCTAGCTGAAGGAGATATATTTTTTCTAAACCATCTCACACAATTTGCATGATTAGATTTGAATAACCTTAGATATTTATAAGAACCCATGCAAAATATAGGCCTAAATGATGAATAAAATACATACTTGAAAAATACAAACTAGTTTCATTGTAATTAAATAATGTTTAATTTATCTATCTATTATTCAACTGGAATAGAATAGCTAGACAAAAATTTTCTTAATTATTATTTATATAAAAAAATTGTATTTAAAACAATATAAAGCTAATTCAGACACCATTTTCCAATATTTTATATTATGTACCAATATTATAATTAGATTCATAAATGAATATATTATGCAAATTCTTGAATTAAAATGATATATTATTTTGAACTGGTTCATGTGTCTTAGTTAGTGCCTTTCATTAGGAGCAACGTGGAAAATATTGGCTAGAAGAACCTCACTTTTTATTTCTGAAAGCGATGGGGGCGTCGGAATGGTAGTGAAGTATCAGTAATTTATAGTACAGTTTGTTTCGGACGTTCTTTGTTCTTCATAGACCCCGGAATATTATTTTTCACTCCCTCGATCATAAGAGTCTCTGTTGATAGGGGTGAAGAAGAGGTCCAGTATTGTTCTCATGAATAGCCATTCCACAATTTATATGTCCAATAGTAGTGAGAGAGAGAGAGAGAGAGAGTATAAAATAACAAAAGTGGAAAATTTAACGTCACTGAATTGAACAAGAACACTAACCTCCCATTAGTGTGTATGGGATATAACACTTAAAGTTTTCTATTGATGTATTTTATGACTAGTAGGTTGCAGTTCTAGTCTTGTATAGGTGAAATGAGTTTTTTTTAATAAATTGTTTCCAACTTTATGCAAATGTGTGTTCCTTTCCTATTAATTCTAGTTTCCTTATCGTAGGTGACCGGGCGGATTAGGGGTTAGGTGTAAGACTTCTGTGCTGGCGGCCGGGGTTCAATCCTAGGTCCCGGCACAGATTTATCTGATTACCAAACACTTCTTTCACCTCTAACAAGACATCTTGTGAATGTGGGGAATGCCAGGCCTCCACCGTGGTTCGGATTCCACGTTAAACTGAAGGTCCTTCATTTCATCTCACAATCACCCTACCATTACACATTAGCGTAAGTGCGTATAACCCGAACGGGTAGTAAGACGCGGTGCTAATAATAATAATAGTTTCCTTATCCCTAGGTTAGTATTGCAAATATATATATATATATATACGACAAGAGGTTACGTCACATTTCAAAGAATGAGGCTGATCAGACTAATAGAAGAGCTAAAAGATTTATTATCATATGCCAACCTATGTGATTTTGGGGTTAAAGTTCTCGCCTCAGGACCTAATATTCGTGGGTTAGAACCAAGTAGGGGCCAACGATTTCTATGAGCTAAAATAATCCATAGCATAACTTCCTTACGAGTAGAAGTAGAACCCTTAGTCCCATATCGATTGTGATATTATAACCTTGAAGATTATGTGAAAACCCTTTTCTGGCAATAAACAATCGATGGGATCTTTTGCTTGCACTTATAGAAACTTTCATGTGCAAGTAAAATATCTAAAATCAATAACTAAATACATTCACATGATCACAAGTCATATTATATGAATTTTTAAGTCACTTTGATATATATACTCTATTATTAATATTAATAAATGTTTTGTCTTACGATGGATCCATTCCTTTCGTCAATGAGGTTTGACCTCACATACCCCCTTTAGCGGACCCTTTATTCAGCCTCTATAATTTTCTTCTTTCCTTCAAGTCATCCAATATTAGAATCCTCTTTCTTTCTAAGCTCCACTTTCCATCAACTTTTAATTCAATGATGTAGTGCAAAATACAGTTTCCCCTATTGAGATCTCCAACTCAATTTGCTTTGTACCAAAACATCTTTTTTGAAATGGTTCTGTTCTCAACCAACTGACTTATTCATTTGTAACACAGTCTGTCCATTTGATCTGCTCTAGTCTTCTCAAGCACTATATTTTATAAATCTCTAAGATTTATCCTCCATATACCTAAGAGTCTAAGTTTCTGCTCCATATTGTGCAATGTTTAGTTCCAAAATTAATTTTCTCATCAGTAGCAAACTTTTTTTTTTTGAAAGTTTATCTGGCAACTATGATCCTCGATCTAATTTCCTTGGTTAAGTAGAAATGTTTTATCAGCAGACATCGCAGATACCTTAGGTGTTTCATATTTCTCAATTTCTAATTTCCAGCTTTGATTCTACACAGCTCTCAATATTTTGTAATCATTATCACTCTCTACGCTTATTTCCATTCCCTATCTTCTCCCTATCTTCAGCTGCCAGTTCATATTTACCTGCAACTCTTCTTTATTTTTGACCATCAATGTTAGATAATCTTATCATTTTATAGTGTTGATGAAGCGTCCTCCTATACCAAATTTGCAATATCCCTCTAGGTATTCCCTGACCAGCCACTCTTCATACAATTTGAACAGACTTTTAGACAAAGAGTATCCCTGCCTCTTTCTTCATATCTCTAGGCTCTTTGTTTCCCAATAATTCAGCCTTACCTTCACTAGCTGTCCCATGTACAGGTTTGCAATCAGCCTTCTTTTCATCCAATTTATGGCAATATTCATGAATATTTCAGTTAGATTCTTCCATTTCACTAAATCAAACGCCTTTTTCCATTCGATGAAACCAATGTAGATCCGTTTCCTGATTTCCAGAACTTTATCTTAAATTATTATCAGAATACTATTGGCATCTCTGGTAGCTTTTCCTTTTCTGAATACAAATTAGTCTCCTTCTGGTTCACTTTCTATTTTCTATTCCAGTCACAGTCATTATATAAAATTTATTGATCTTTGTTATGAAGATGTCTTGTAAATTTAACTAGGTCCTTAGGGCTAGATTCAATTCATAGTAGTTGAAAAAAAATATACATTTAAAAAAAATTGAATATAATATTATTATGGTTCAGTTTATATAACTAATTAATACACAACTACTATTTCTTCAAATTTATTTTGTAGACTTTAGTTTTGAATTTAACTAAGCTTTGGGAATAAATTATTAGGTATTATTACTCTTAAAAACTCCATTGTGGTTTAGTTGACTGATTAACTTTTTGCTTTATTTTCAGTATTAATATGGTGTTCTGTCCTTTGTGGCTATGCTGGAACCACATTTATTTTATAAAATGACGCGTTTCATCTATGTGACTAAGAAATTAAATGTTCGCCCAAAGCCTTTGAAAGGTTTTATTGTGTAAATATAAAATTGTCTTACAGAATACAATTTTTTTCACCCCCCCCCCCATTTTTCCGTTTGAATATACATTTGCTAAATAAAAGTAAAATATGTGAAACGAAATAATTGGGTTATAAATTGTTGGAGAAACACTGAAAAAAAGATATTAGGTGAAATATTTATACTTCAACTTACTATATAGAATTAGGAACTAGGAAAACCATTACAGAAAAATTGAATAAAGATAAACATTTTCATCCACCAGAGAACATATAAAATCATTTTCAAATAACTGAGTTAAGAATTATTCATTATTTCTTATAGCTCAGAAATGATTGGTTATATATATAATTCAAATAAAATAATAGTATCTATTATTATTTTAATACAATATTTAAATGATAAAGTATGTCATTTCTCAAATAGTTTTGGAGTAGTGATGAAAATTTGAAAAGGAGAGTCAGGATAATTTTTATAGTGATAAAATGTGATTGAATATAAAATTAAGTCAAAATTCGTTGAGCAAATTTCAAGAAAATCTATTTTCATCTCCTTTTACCCTTTAGTAAACGACCCTTAAATTTATGGTTTGATATTTAATTTTTTAAAAACCTCAAGTGCATCTTATGAAAACTCCAGATACCAAGCTTTAGCCCAATCGGTAAAGTGTTTCGTTTCTATACCAAGGTATAGATAAATGGACGGATGGACAGACAAACGAACAGACGGGTGGGTGGGTGGTCGGCCTGGAAGGTTGACAGGCTTTAGACAGACAAAGAGACAGATAGACAGCAATGGGAAAAACTCATTTTATGTTTCAAGGCGTCATGAAGCATCAATATCTATCGGCGATCACAATACTTTCTAACCGAGGTGTCGAGATAAAGTAAAAATGATAAATATACAGTATGTTTCTATAGTTTTTGTCCCCTGAGTTTCCCTTAAAATTTTCAAAATATTGGACGTAATTTAGTGAAATATGCTACAGACATACCTTAGTGTATGAGAAACATGATTATCTCATATCAAGTATTTAAAAAAAATTCTATTATCATCAATACAAGCGTTTACACTCCTCTCCGTGTTATTTAAGGTATTCACAAACACATCGGGTGTCACAGCCATAATTTCCCAACAATTTGTTTCTTGCAGTTCCATTTGAGTCCGTGGTGTTTGTGATACATTCTTCCTTTCACCACGCCCCATTGGTAGAAATTCGGTGTAGTATGTTCAGACGACAAGGATGGCCAAAGTATCTTAGAACTGACACAATCAAGCTCAGCCATGCTTACATTGAAGCGGTGGAACCATCCTGTTGAAAGTAGCCAGTATGGAGTTCTTCGTCGTCTAACTGATTCACAAACACATGGAAGATTTTCACGTATACTGCTGTATTCACCATAGTATGGGAGAACATGGGACCAATAATATATCTCCGCGAAAAAATACACCCCACCCAAACTTTTTCATCATGAAGAAGTGTCTCATGCAAGGTGTGATATTTTCACTAGGCCACATACGGGTATTCTGGGAATTAACATACTCACATAGGAGAAACTATGACTCACAGGAGAACCACGTATATTCCAGTGTTCCTGGATATGCACTACATTTTTTATTATTATTATATTGATTTATATGGCGAAATTAAGGCATAAGCTTTCTCTTACATTTAACCATGTATCAAGTTAACATTACACTGCATTAAGAAATTATTATCATTTAATTAAACACAGGATACAATTATTTGAGGAAAACATACACATGAACATAAAACATATATTATTATTATTATTAGCACCGCGTCTAACTACCCGTTCGGGTTATACGCACTTACGCTAATGTGTAATGCTAGGGTGATTGTGAGATGAAATGGAGGACCTACAGTTTAAGAGGACCTACAGTTTAACGTGGAATCCGAACCACGGTAGAGGCCTGGCATTCCCCACATTCACAAGATGTCTTGTCAGAGGTTAAGGAAGGGTTTGGTAACCAGATAAATCTTTGCCGGGACCGAGGATTGAACCCTGGCCGCCAGCATAGAAGTCTGACACCTTACCACTAGACCGCCAGGTCACCCATAAAACATATAAAATATATCAACGATATAAACAGATAAAAAACCAGCAAACAAAACAGTAATCAACTTGAATAAAGTATATATATGCGTTGACAAACTGCTGGAACCAATTACAGTAATTGAGTCTCTTCTGTTTGTCGGTAGGTTTCAATTAATCAGTAACTGTAACGTGTGTTATGCATTCAGATTTGCTTTTTTTTATTTTGCGGATCATTGACATGTAGCTGTGAAAGGCCTCTATCTCCTGTGACAAATTACGCACATAAATCTGTGGGAGTCCGGCATTAAGTTTTTAACTTGCTCCACCTTCATTTCTGGCAGTTTCAGACGACCTCCATCTTGGACATCTAGCAATGTTCCCGCGGTTTCCAATTTATTCATCAGATACTGAATGGAGTATTTTTTTGGTAGTTTTCGAACTCCAAACTGCACTTTTAAAATGTCTGCGGCAAACATTTATTGACGCAGTTTTCCAGCACGTGCAGACAATAAACACGCACACTTCCAATGTGAACCTCTTCATACTCTGACTGTTGACGATCCCGTAACAACAACAGAACAGTTAGATGAGTCACACCAACTGCTGAAGACATTGATCACGCTATTGGTTTTGAACTCTTGCAGGCGCCACTCAATGGATAAAGAGAAGCACACTGCCCCTCGTGTCCTTGCTCCATCGATGATATGCCTTTCATACACCAAAGTATGTACGTAGTATATTTCACTGAATAGCGTACATTATTATGCCAGTTCCAATGGAAATTCAGGGGCCAAGAGTGAGTGAAACACCTTAAAGAGTAATATACCACTCAGCTTAAAAGTCACAGATAGGTACAGTAGCCCCATGACTTCTGTGGTGCTGACTGTCAGCTCACAGCTGACAGCTGACGGCTTTGAAAAGCTACCAGACCAAATTATGTATCCCTAAGCCGAACCATATGATCTGCAAAAACCTGTGTTAAGCAGCTGTTTCTTCTGACGGTCAAAATTTAGGTATATACCTAAATTTTGACTGTTAGAAGTCAGCTGTGAGCTGTCAGTCAGCACCAAAGAAGCCAGGGGGCTACTGTATGTGGTATCGAAAGAAAAGTGTTGATACAGTACACATTAAAAGTATCGAAGTAAAAATATAGATACCATACTAGTATCGAAATAAAAGTATCTATAACATTAAGTATCTGTATCAAAATTATAAACTGGGATTTTTTTTTTATCTAGTAGGTAATAATAATTTCAACTTTTCCATCATAATTGTATTTTAAGATTTACTTAAATATTGAAAATTATTATGATCGAGCTCTACAAAAGCTTATTTTGTTTAGTTTGTGATGGCATGTGATCATTGATAAAGGTAGGGGGAGGTCGCCCCTCGCTCCATCGCCCGGTAAAGCATCAGGCTGATCATTAAAGATGAAAGAACAGCTAAGAAATTGTTAAAATTAGATAGAAGAGGTAGTAACTAGAGTTCCTTCTTGCTTTTCATGCAGAGCATGAACAAGGAGTGCGAAATAGTCAATAGTTCTTCCTCTACAGTCCACCCTAGTATACATGTTCTTCCAGCGTGAGTGAGGATGACAAAAAAAAAAAAAAATGTGTCTTTCGATACCGATCCGATATTAGAGTGTGAGTACTATTATCAGTAAAAGTATTGAGTAATACTATACTAGTATTAAAAGGAAAATATTGATATTAGTAAGGTATCAATAATTTTTTCACATCACTCGTCTCAGAAGCTCAGAAACTATTTAAACTCTCACTAGAAACTATATAAATAAGGATTTCCAATTATTGTTATTTTAATAAGTTCAGTTGAGAATGTAGTATTACTTATATATATATATATATATATTTATATAATCACTGGTGGTATCTTTAATTTTCTTAGAATATAAATCATGTTTTAGCTCTCTCTCGACCTTACAAGAGCGAATTATTGTGATTGTCAAGAAAATTGATCTCGAGATTTTGATAAATATCGATGTTTCATGGCCCTTTGAAAGTGTTTTTAGCAATGTCATCAGTCTGTCTTTATTTTGGACTAGAACCGAAAGGAATTTTCGGATCTGGCTAGATCTTTATATCTTGGGTTTTATGAAGGTTTTTTCCCAGAATATTTTAGAACTATATATCTAATTCTAAATTTAAGGGTACTTTTAAAAGGCCAAAAAGAGAAAAAACAAATATTCTCAAAATCCGATTTATACATTTTGATTACATTTTGTAGATATACATTGCATAACATCACAAACACAATGGACAATTTAATTTTTCAATGAAAATTACCTTAAGGACACTTTACCCAAGCAGAAATTTCCCAATTTGATCACATATCCTAAACTATTTGTGATATTAAATAACTAATCATAGTAAAGTTGTAGTAATGATAGTATTTAGATAGTTAAATCTGGAATATATTTTAATAGAACCAATAGTTTCTGAGCTAATAGTAATCATTTATATTTTTTATGTGGTACTTATAAATATTAAATTGAATTTTTGCTCTTTGGTGGACAGAGATCTATCAATTTTCCCAATTTGTATGCAAATGTGTATATTATACATTTATTATCTTTGGTGGTGTGTTTCTGCAATATTGTATTGAATTTCATTTAGAAAATTTTTCAAAGTTTAAAGTAAACCTCTCTATTTAAGATTAAAGTGAGAGAAATCTTAATTTAATAATAGTGAGTCTATGCACGAATGTTTTTCTAGATTTCTTTCGTATCCATCAGAAGCATTGTACCCTTTTGTCTGGCTAATGTCACTCCCAAACATCATCTGTGTGAAAGCACAATTATTAGTCATAGTCCTGAAATTTTGTAAGGTTCCAATAGCTATCCGCACTTAATCTCTACAGGTCAAAAATCCTGCACATTTTCCTGGTAGGTATTTAACATATAATATAGGGATCCTTTACTCGACAAAAGACTAACAGAATCCCTTCATATCCAAAAGAATTTGTGTTAAAGGTTTTTGTTTAACTGTAAAAGAAAAATCCGTTTACCTCAACCTGACTTTAATCCGTGAACATCGAATACTGAGGCCAGCAAGCACTTCACCCATTGACCACTGTGGTCGTAATTTTAAATTTACAAACCTCTTTTTAAATATTGCCAGTGAGGTAACGTCTTGAATGCATTTTGACACTCCAAACCTTGGTCCCCTTAACCCCATGAATGCTAATATAGTATCAATTTTATTTTATTACCTCGTCTTAATACCCGTCTGTGGTTTACGCATAATATACTAATCAAACTAATTAGCGAAGGGTGACCTGGCGGTCTAGGGGTAAGGTGTCAGACTTCTATGCTGGCGGCCGGGGCTCAATCCTTGGTCCCGGCACAGATTTATCTGATTACCAAACCCTTCCTTCACCTCTGACAAGACATCTTGTGAATGTTGGGAATGCCAGGCCACGACCGTGGTTCGGATTCCACGTTAAACTTTAGGTCCTTCATTACATCTCACAATCACCCTACCATTACACATTAGCGTAAGTGCGTATAACCCGAACGGTTAGTAAGACGCTGTGCTAATAATAATAATAATAATAATTAACGAAGCTCAAATTAGATAAAGTATGACCGCGTTTTTATATGAGGAGAGTGGACTTTTATTTTTAGGAAAAAACATCCTCGGTATAGTCAACTGTGATTCGTGCTCTGATCTCCTTATCAATGGCAGTCCAGGCCATTGCAATAGTGATGCCGTAAACCGTGCGTCCACCGAAACGGATACTACCTAACTGGTGAAAAAATCTTGGTGTTAAAATCAAAGTTTCTTGTGATGACAGTACAGTTGTTTTCTATTTTTTTCTTTGGCAAAAGAAAGAAAGGAAAAAAATCTTCAAAACTTCATTTATTTTATTTTCTCTCGAGAATCTTTTATTCTGTCTTTTCATTTTGCAGCACACAAAGAATTCTTTTTTTTTGAACGAACAACTAGAAGAGCTGGACACAAAGAAAATGAGGGAGAATAGGGTGAACTCGTATATATAAGAGAGAAATATCATAAGAAGTAAACGGATGTGAGAATCTTGCGGAAGTTTCCTAAAGTGCGATATGGGGAGAGATGTTACGATTAACTTGTATGGAGAAAGATAAGAGGATGTATAGAGCTGTCGTCACGACTATATAAATTAACGTTGCTTTTCCTACCTAGTCAGTTTATAATTCATAAACCAATCTTAAATTTAGAATATGTCGGGATTCATCTACGCTCACTTACTTATTTACTTAGCTAATCAATGGTATTATTATTATTAATAATATTAGCACCGCGTCTTACTACCCATTCGGATTATACGCAATTACGCTAATATGTAATGGTAGGGTGATTGTGAGATGAAATGGAGGACCTACAGTTTAACATGGAATCCAAACCACGGTGAAGGTCTGGCATTCCCCACATTAACAAGATGTCTTGTCAGAGGTGAAGGAAGGGTTTGGTAATCAGATAAATCTGTGCGGGGACCTGGGATCGAACCCGGGCCACCAGCACAGAAGTCTGACACCTTACCCCTAGACCACCAGGTCACAAATCCTAAGTAGAATATTAACTTATTATACCCATCATTATGGGGAATCGTCTTCTACTCGACGTCATAGGAGGAAAAGTTGAGGGTAAGTGGAACTTAGGAAGAAATATGATTTAATTATTGAATGGCTTGAAGGAAAAAAAGAAAATTCTCGGTTCAAGGAATAAGAATAACAGAGTGCACATTGACAGTCCAAGTTTACTGACGGAAGGAATGGAAGTGTCGTAAGACAAATATCTGATTATGAACATTATTAGCAAACCTGAATTATAGGAAATTCTATTATTTTAGATTTTTTATTCTGTAATTTTTTTCTACTATTTTCACAATCTCTATTTTTTTTTAAAACCACGTCCTACTACGCTTGTGTACTAGTTATAATAACTTAAGGTATCAGTAAGGCTATATTTATAGGTAGTGTACCCGCATTTACGTGGAGTGAGAGGGGAAAATATTTTTTGAAAAAAAAACTAACAGTACACCCTTCTGAGTTTCAAACCTCGATCCTTCTCTCATAGGCAGACTAGGCTACAGTGAAAGAAGCGTCTTAGACCATGTGACTATCAAAGTGGTTTTTCCTCAATATTTATTTAAATTTATACCCGCCTCGTAGGCATAGTTGACTAACGCACTAGTCGTGTTGAGCTCGACTGCTGAGGACGGGGAAATCGAGGTTCGAATCTCGGTCGGGTGAACTGGGGGTGGTTTTTCCTAAATGGTTTTCCACTCTCCCTCCACGCAAATGCTGGTACACTTACTCTAATTCAACCTTCCCAATTCCTAATCCATTAGAGTAATTAGTACTTAAAGCGTATAGCCCGAACGGGTAGTAAGACGCGGTGCTAAATATTACTATTATATTAATATTTAAATTTATAGTCCAGTGGAGTTAAATAATATATTTGATTTATGGTTATGGTTTCTTATATCTTATCCACTTGCCTAAGGATTTTACAACTAATCTTCGGTAAGTTTTCCTGCCGTTAATGATTAGTTGTTTATTTGTTTAGTCTCAGAAGGAGATATTTTGGGCAAAGAATTTCGACTAGAGGATATTTCTTTTGCTAGTAGAGCTTCAACGTTCGCTTCTATCTCTGAAACTTTTTGGTGGTGAGGGGGAATAGGGTCATGTCAAGATTGTAGTTATGCGGGGAAGAGGTTTGGGATGACGTTACAGGGCGAGGTTCCCCTCACAACCGACCCATCCCTAGTAGTGACAGCTTGCATACATGTGAGACAGCAGTTGGGTTGGTGTGCTTAGAGGGTTAAAGAGGTGGGTTCAGAACCTTTAGAAGGGCTCAGATCATTTTATACTTTCTTGCTATATTACAGGTAAAGAAAATATTGTGATCGTCAACAAAATAGAACTCAAGATTTTGATTAATCTTGACGTTACATGACCCCCAAATCCAAAAAAAGTGGTTTTTGACTTTCCATCTGTATGTCTGTCTCTACAACTAGAGCCTAAACTATTTTACCTATTGGGATAAGACTTGGTATCTAGGGTTTTCATAGGGTGACTGCGAGGGGTTTTTGAATTGTATATCCAACTTTAAAATTGAGGGAAGTTTACTGAAGGGTAAAACGAGAAAGAGTCCATTTTCTCAAAATCGGCTCTAATGATTTTGATTAGCTTTCATTTCTAAACATTTGTAAATATAACAAACAAAATGGCTACTCTTAATATTTTGGCAAAATGACGTTAAGGCTCCGGTCTGATTCTTAAATTATCTTTTTTTTTTAAATATCACATACACTATTTGAAATATGGAGTTACTTATCGTTACAAATATATGAGTCTCTTTATAATGAAATTATTTTAACCAAAGAATATTTTTTTAAAAACCAATAACTTTCAAGCTATACGTAAATATATATATATTTTTAACATTTATAACAAAAAAGGTAAAAGTATTGTGACCGCAAAAGAAAATCTAACCTGAAATTTTGATAGATGTCGACGTCTCAAGGCCCCCACAATTTAAAAAGTGGTCTTTTCAATTACGTATATCTGTGTGTCTGTTTAAACATCTAACGATTTTGATTAAAATTGATATCAAGGTATTGATTAAGATTATAAATAAACTGGTTATTCTCATTTTACCATGAACATGAGTTTTAGTTTACTTTACACTTTTGTATCACCCCAACTATTTGAGATACTAAATAATTTATCATTTCAAAATTGTAGTACTATTAAAAATTAAAAAAAAAACTTTTATAAGAAATATATTTTTATAAATCCAACAGTTTCCGAGATATTGGCAAATTATTTATTCAGTTTTGTGAGCTTTAGTTTTAAAGAGATACTACTTGAGTTTTAACGCAATAATTCTCCAGTGCCATAGAGTAAGTAATTAAAGATAAGTAAGTCTCTAGAATTTAAATTGTTTTTCCTTAAAATTCTTAGGGGAAATCGGTAACCTGGTGGTCTAGGGGTAAGGTGTCAAGACTTTTGTGCTGTGGTCTGGGTTTCAATCATTGGTACTGGCAAGAATTTATCTGATTACCTAACCCTTCCTTCACCTCTGACAAGACATCTTGTGAATGTGGGGAATGCCAGGCCTCCACTGTGGTTCGGATTCCACGTTAAACCGTAGGTCCTCCATTTCATCTCCCAATCACCCTACCATTACACATTAGCGTAAGTGCGTATAAGCCGAACGGGTAGTAGACGCGGTGCTAATAATAATAATAATTTTAGGAGACACGTTTTTACAACAATGATCTATATCCATTTTACACTCAATAGTCAATATTTACAATTTTTATTGGTCAAAACTTATAAATAAGGAATTTAAAAGCAATGCGATGGTATGAAAATTTGCAACACCTAATAAAAGGTTGAGAAATTTAACCGAAAGTTGAAATTTTAAGTTTTGACCCTGGTGGACAAAACATTGATCTTTTTGTATCGTTCCAAACATACAAATGAGGACATTCATTCTTTAAAAAAACAAAATTATAAAATTTAAAACCGGTATTAAAAAAAATGCTTAGATAAGTATAATGCAATTTATGCTTGAGTTTGCTAGTATATATCATTTCGTTTCACATATATTACAAGTTTTGATTAAATAATTTCGCCATTTTCAAACAATAAAGCTAGAAAGTCCGTGCGGAGTTCCATACAATTTATTTATATTTGGAATCATTATTACTACTATTGTCTCTAGCTAAAATAAAATACAAAAATATCTAAAATGGCATAAAAATACTGATTTTATTAGCACTTAAGAAATACAAAAATATTAAATTAATAATCCAATAGTATTAAACTATTTAATTCAAAAACTTAAATTTCTTACATTGGGGACTACGCAAATTGAATGTCAGACTCAATATGTTGGTTTTATTGTTTTGGTTTGGATCTCTGAATAATGCGTTGTTACCGGGTTCACAGTTGGGAATATATTAGAATATAATAAATTAATAATACTACAACTACTACTACTACTACTACTAATAATAATATTCTATCAGGGGTATTTAAGAGTCTCTCTCCACAAAATGTTCTCCCTAAACTTCCCAAGGCAGCCAACTATATCATACAGTAGTTCTCAAAGTGCTGAAAGTTGTTACTGTGAAGAAGGAGAAGTTTAAGTGGAGTTAATAATTAGAATTCATTGCCTGGCTAATTTACTTCTTGTTATAATCGTGAGCCGCGTTCTGGGGTAAAGTTAATCTTGTTGCTTTCAAAACATTCCCCTAAGCGAGAAAATAGCCCAGGTTAGCCAACTTAAGAAAGCCTCTCTAGCTTAAACACAGCCAATCAAGCTGGGGGTCTAAGGAAGGCCTTTCAAACTGCGGCCCGCGAGCTACGTATCTTGTGGCCCGCTTCACATTTTAAAGGTTAAAAAATTATGTAACGTCCTCAGGAGTTCCTTAAACGTGATAAGACTTTAATTGTGTAAGCTTTATTATATGTATTATATTCTGATCTGTTATTATAATACTTTTAATAAAAATACTAGTTATTAGTCTACAGGACTCTCATGTAACATTCTTATGTTATAGATATACCAGAACTTGTAGAAGAAACAGACCACCCACAAAAAAAAAAACACTAAAGAAAATGAGGTATATGTGAATATTTTGTTTTCAAAAGTGTTATTGTATGTTGTTTCTGTTTGGTATAACACTAACGCTTTTCTTGACTGAATGTTTCAAAACTCATATTTTGGCATAAATATCCATAAATTTTCACTGGGATCTTAGGTCATATCAATTATAAAAATGATTACAAAATATCAATTAGATTAGGTTTCATTAGATTAAATAGTTCAAAGCAATTAATCTCGAACCAAATAAAATATTTAAGTAAAAAATCAACCTATTTTATGTCAAAGAATGTCAACTAAATATAAATTATACGGAGCCCCGCAATGGCTTTCTGGCTCTATTGTTTAAAAATGGAAATATTTAATCAAAACTCATCATTTGTGGGAAGTGAAATTTTATACACTAGAAATCCTGAACACAACTTAAGTTAGACTTGTGTTAAACATTTTTTGACCCCCGTTTTTATATTTTATAATTTTATTTTTAAATAATTAAAGCTCTCATTTGTATATGTGGACCAATAAAAATATCGATCTTGGGTTAACAAGGGTCAAAACTTAGTATTAAAATTTCGACTTCCATTTTATAATTTTGAGCATTATATCAGGGGTTGTACATCTTATGGTTATCGAATTGGTATTTAATTCCTCATTTATAAGTTTTGACAAAATAAAATAGGTAGATATTGACCATAGTGCTTAAAATGATAGACATAAATAATTTTTTTACAAAAATTTCCCCTAAAAGATTGAAGGAAAGGAAACATACAATTTTTTTTCTTAATCTAGAATAAAATTATTGTATTATAACTTAAAATATCTCTTTGCTGATAAAGCTCACAAAATTGTATTTATATATTTGATAATATTTCAGAAAATGTTAATTCTATAAAAATGTATTTAATATTTTTTTTAATTGTTAATAGTATTACAGGTTTGCAAAGATACATTATTTAGTATCTTAACTATTTGTGGTGATAAGGAAATTTACACTTCTGTATAGTACCCTAATACTCATTTTCACGTCAATATGAAAATAGACAGTTTATTTATATATAATCTTAATCAATGCTTAGATACGAATTTTAATCAAAATCGTATGAGGTGATTTTTAGAAAATATATTTTTTTCCATTTTTATTAAAGTACTCTTAATTTTATGGTTTAACAGAGACACAGACCGATAATATTGCAAAAACCATATTTTAGGGTTCGGAGGGGTCATGGGAAGTCGATATCCACTAACATTTCGAGTTTGATTTTTTTTTTTACAGTCACATTACTTTACTTATAGTGTTATAATATTTATAAATGTTTAGAAATAAAATTTAATCAAAATCGTAAATCCAAATTTGGGAAAATAGAATTTTTCTCTTTTCGCCCTTCAGTAAATTATTCTTAATTCTAGCGGTATATATCAAATTCCAAAAACTCCTCGGGACAACCCAATGAAAACCCTAGACACCAAGTTTTAGCCTGATTGGTAAATTAGTTTAGGTTCTAGTCTGAGGTACAGAACGGCAGAAAGACAGAGGGAAATTAAAAAAAAAATTGGGTTAACATTTATCAAAATCTCTAGTACGAATTTTGACGAGCATTTTAATTTCTCTACCTGTAAGATAGCGAGAAAGTAAAAATTATTGATACTATATGCCTCATTTCCACGTGTATGGTCCGCAAGTTGAATTAAGTATATAAAATGAGGACCTTAGCTTACCCAAAGTTGGATAGCCCTGTTTTAAGGAAACACACTCACTATTAACTTGATTAACAATCTCAGAAAGATCAAGGTTCGAATTCTGTTCAGCTGGATGAATGGAGGTAGTTTCTTAAATTAATGTTCCGGCCTCCTTCCATGGAAATGGATGTACACTTCATTTAAATAGATCATTTTTAATCCCTAAATAATTAGCGTAATTAGTACATATGCGTATATTTACAGTAAAAGTATTATGTCTCATTATTATTATTGTTATTATTTAGCACCGCGTCTTATCAACTGTTCGTGCTATAAGCTTAAATATTAATTACGCTATTGGGTTAGAAATTGAGACGGTTGAACGAACATAGAAGAAGTGAACAAACATTTGCGTAGAGGGAGAATGGAAAACTCTTTAAGAAAATCCACCCCCAGTCCACCCGACCAATATTTGAACCTCGATCCTTGGCAGTCTAGCTCAACGCAAAACCAGCGCGTTAGCTAACATCGCCACTGAGGTGGTTAACAGAATGTAATAGGTAGGGATAAAAATAAATTTAAAAAAAAAATATGGTTTTAAAGGGTTAATAGAAGGGAAGGTGATTCATAGTCTAATTTTGTAGAATTTTATATAAAAATTAATACTTTAATACTAATGACAACTTTTTTTCTAAACAGACTTGTTCAGTTAAATTTTTCATGTGTAGTAATCCCCATATTTTAAAATTATTTGTCGTGGTAGTCCTCGAATATTTGTACAGGATCTACTCTCATTTAAAGTAGGTGACCTAGTGGTCTAGGGGTAAGGTGTCAGACTTCTATGCTGGCGGCTGGGGTTCAATCCTCGGTCCCAGCAATGATTTATCTGATTACCAAACCCTTCCTTCACCTCTGACAAGACATATTGTGAATGTGAGGAATGCCAGGCCTCCACCGTGGTTCGGATTCCACGTTAAACTGTAGGTCCTTCATTTCATCTCACAATCACCCTACCATTTCACATTAGCGTAAGTTCGTAAAACCCGAACGGGTAGTAAGACGCGGTGCTAATAATAATAATAATACTCTCATTTAATAAGTTTCTGGTTAAATTTCCCGATTACAATTAAAAACATTCAAGAACTGTTGAAATAACTATGTGTAGAAATGGTTAATAAATACATAAACCAGATGCATCGATCTATTTATTTTGACTACCAACATTTTTACGTTATATAAAATGTAAGGAATAAGCTCATTATTTCACAATCATTTAAACACCAACCCAAGTGAAGTTATCCAACCGATAGGCTTAATTTTAACATCTAATTCAATTAAAACTTGATTTTAAATTAATTTAAAAAAATATTTACCATTACAATATAATTTAGTGTTTGTTGTAATATATAAATAAAACATATTGGGGATTAAAATAAGTGGATATTAATGACATAAAACATGATATTGGTTAACTCCATTATATAATTTATCTCTTTAATAGAACCATTTAATTTTTACTGCTGTGGCATATTAATTTAAAGTATAAAATTAATGCGTAATATATATGAACAATGAAAAATAGTGGTGAAAATGCCTCGTATATCGGACCACCACTGAGAGGATCTGTAGGTTGTCTAGCAATTGCATTTTATCAAGTTTTGATTATATATGATAATTAGTTTTAATTGTAATTAAGGGTTAAGTTTTTGCAATAAATCAGTAAATCAGGAAAAATATATGAAAATGATGAAATATGAATTCCTCATGGACATAATATTGGATACTCTATTAAATCTTAGGACTCAAACCAGTGAAATTTATCTAGTGATGAAGAAATTGACTTGGCACAAGCATGGTAGTACGAGTAGTCACCTTATCTGGGTATAGCATTTTCATAGCAATAAATAGCAATGAAATGGTAACAGGAATAAGCGTCGAGACTTAATAATAAATGCTAGATTTATTTTCACGAAATATTATTACCTATTCTGCTTTTAGGCTAATGTATTAATTATGCTGACGGGTCGGTTATATATGAGGAAATTTGAATTTACAGGAAGTGTACTCACATTTGCGTGGGAAGAGGATGGAAAACTGTTTAGAAACACCAGCCTCAGTACTCCATACCGGGACCCAATGACGATTCACCCGTCATCAGACGTTTAATTTATTGCGAATGTACTACCTTAGACCATGTGCCCACTAAAGAAGTAGTTTCCGATATTACACGTTCTACTTTACACAAAGTTACTTTAACCACTTAAATTTGATATTAATTATATCATCATTGTTAGTGAAAATGAAAGATAATTATTTTACAGTTTATTATAACTTTAGAGAAGGACCTCAACTATGTAGCACATAGCAACCATCTAATTATGTCACAGCCTTGAATATTTTAAGTGTATAGCTTACGGTGATCTTATTTTCCAAAAGGGTGACCTGGCGGTCTAGGGGTAAGGTGTCATACTTCTATGCTGGGGTCCGGGGTTCAATCCTCGGTCCAGGCACATATTTATCTGATTACCAAACCCTTCCTTCACCTCTGACAAGACATCTTGTGAATGTGGGGAGTGCAAGGCTTCTACCGTGGTTCGGATTCCACGTTAAACTTTAGGTCCTTCATTTCATCTAACAACACCCTACCATTATACATTAGCGTAAGTGCCTATAAACCGAACGGGTAGTAGGAAGCGGTGCTAATAATAATAATATTTTCCAAAGTAACTGATGTTAATTGCTTATGCGACTAAATACATGCAATTTAATATTTAAACCAGTTATTTTACCTGTTTGGTTGAAGTGATAAATTATAATATTCTGAATGTTAGGTTAGGTTAGGTTATGTTATGTTAGGCTAGGTCAGACGAACATAATCCATATGAATATAACACCATACGTCCACACTCAATAAAAGATTGACCTCAATAATTGATATGCACAAGAGACTTCATGTATGACTCAAACAGGTTTAAACTCACACTAATGTGAGACTCATCACTTTTACTAGAGGGTGCTGGTTACTATTCATAATAACATGTTAATTTGAATAATTTTATTAGAACATGGAAAATTTATCATATTCACCAAAACTATTGGATACTTTATTTAAAATCCAGTGATTATGTACATATTAACGTGATTAATAAATTAACAGTATTATGTTAGTACTTTGATGTCTGCTCGAACTAACACGACTTTTTCCACTCGATCTACAGTAACTAATGCCGGTAAGTTATGTAAACCACTTTAGAACCATCCTTCAGCACTGAAGGTCTTGATGATGAGAGGGTGTAGGATAGGAGACGGGCTGTGTTTGGGAGAAGTTTAAAGTTAAATGAATCTTAGGGAGTGGTTGCCAACTAGGATGTTGCCTAGCGAATCGAGTTAGTAATATATCTATTTATGTTAAACAGGTTAACGTTTCATTGAGATCAAATATAAAGGGGAACTGCCTCCTTGAAATGAAATATATCCTCACTCGGTGGTATTTATTAGGATAATGTTGGTTCTTTAGCTTCAAAATCAATAAAATATTATTATCAGAATGTTCTGTTTTGGCCCTGTCAAAAATCTAATATGTCTAATCGATAATGCTCGCTTTATGTTTAAAAACATTATCATTTATTTAAAATCCTTTAAATATACTATATTCTTAAGCATTTTTACTTTCTGCAAAACTTACTACCACTCTAGTTGGGTATATATGCGGGTTTTTTCTTAAATGGTTTTCCACTCTCCTTCCATGCAAGTATTGGTAGACTATCTATAAGATATTTCCTTCCTCATCCTTATTCAATAAAGTAATTATAACAAGCGTGTAGTCCGAAATGGCTAGTAAGATTCAACGATAATTAAAAATTAGCTAGTGAGTCGAATCTACTGTTTTTCAAATCCTTAATCTCTAATACAAATTTTAATAATAATGGTAAACTTAAGAATTTTTTTATACTAAATTTATTATTAAATTCCTATATAAAGTTAAAAATATAAATATTAGCCAAATCTTATCATATTTTACTATAACTCATTTTTATTATTTTCTTTTATTGTTTTTGTAGTAAGTTAGTTTTATAAATATTTGGGAAATAGTACTATAAATTTTAAAAAAACCCGGACACGAGCTCCAAAAGATGTTTCAGTTCAAAAGTTGAGGGTAATTTTAAAACTATTTTTAATCTTAAATTCAATATTTTTAAGAATTCTAACTCAATAATCATAATTTTTTGATATATATAAGAACATTTAGTAATTATGCTATATATTTTTTAATTTTCAAACACCAAATTCTTAACAGACAATAATTTAAAGTTACTGCTGGTATATAAAAATATTTATATAAAATTATGGTAAATATATTTTTTTAAATATAATTTAATGTTATAGTCAACGCTAATTTTGATCAAACATTATTTTTGAGCCCTTTCAAACGGCTTATAGCTAAAAATGTTTGTCTAACACTAAGAATAAACATTAAAAATTCATGCATTTTTAGTTGTCTAATAAAGTATTTTTTATTTATCCTAAATTAAATATTCAACTGCTTATAGTTCACCTACAATTTTTAAAGGAACATTATAATTGGATGAAAAATGCTTATCTTCTTTCACGTTTGATACTTCACAGCTATTTGAACTGCATTTGATATTTTTTTTAAATTTTCATAACAAAAAAATAATACAATATAAAATACTTATTTTTTTCCTATTTTTAATACAAAAGTATGTGTATGTATTCTAAAACATAATTTATTCCAAATTATTACTACTTTAATTTGGTAAATGCATGGTAAGACACCTCTTTTTATTAACTCAATAAATCAATGATATTATTAAGAACTGGTAGGATAGAGTGGAGAAAATGCACTCCTAGTATTGGGGAAAAAAGTGTTTGAAAAACAACAGTTATAAATCAAAAGTAGAAAAACTTTCCTTGTGCAACTGGCCAAAATTCAAACCTTGACTCTCTAGTAACCGAATATCCAGCCTGCTACAAACTTTCTTCCTTAAATCACGCTGCCACAGGTGCAGGTACACTTTAATGAAAACTTTCCTGAACCATTTTTAGATAACTCATTAGTCCGACGTGACCCACTTCGGTAGCCGTTTGGTCTAAAGCACTAATCTTTCAGTAGATTAGACTGACGATGATGGGAAGATTATGGTTCAAAACATCGTACGAGTGTACTGAGGGTGGTTTTCAACTCTCCTTCCAAACATATGCAAATATAATTCATTTCAATTTAACCATCCTTATCCCTAAAATAATAATAATATTATTTAGTACCGCGTCTTACTACCCGTTCGGGTTATACGCTTTAAGTACTAATTACCCTAATGGATTAGGAATTTGGAAGGTTGAAATAGAGGAAGTGAACCCGCATTTGTGTGGAGGGAGAGTGGATAACCATTTAGGAAAAAAAAACAGCTCACCCGACCGAGATTTGAACCTCGATCTCCCCGTCCTCAACGGTTGAGATCAACACGACTAGCACGTTAGCCAACTACGCCACCGAGGCGGGTATACCTAAAATAATTAGTGTAATTAGTAAATAAGCATATATCCTAAAGGTTAGTAAGACGTGGTGCTAAAATACTAGTTAAACGTAAATATAAATTACGTATATCTCTTAGATTGAAGTGAAAAGTAAGTCCAAGAATAACATTTTTTTTTTATTTTATAAGATGATATTCATAACTCTACATACCAATTAAATACAGATATCCTGGACTGATTGGGACGCGTACCCAAACATCTAACTCGATTTGTAAGATTTATGAATGAAAGATAATCGCATAGTGATATAACGAAGTCGTTTTATATGAATGGTTTTCTTACCATCACCCTTTATGAAAATTCACCTACATTTCTTATAATTAGTACTTATTATATCTCTAATTCATCTACTGTATATTTTCTGATATACTGGACGGGTAGTAGGATGATAAGACTGGAGATAGAAATTCTTTTAATATAAACTATTTTTTTTGTTAAACTCTTAATATATTTAAATCAAACATAATAAAACAAACTTATTACTAAAAAGAATCTTTATGAGTAACATGAAGCTAGCTTAAGGCTTCTTGTTCAAATATATGAAATCTTTTGATGTTTAAAGTCAAAGAGCTCACTTGCAAAGACAAATATGCAAGAAACCTTTTTATGTTCATTGAACCCTACAAAGTCACTTTCTTTTTAGAGTATATTATAGTTACTATATTATGTACTATTTGCAATATTTCTGAATAGAAGGCGTTATAGAATACCAGGTTCCTTTTAGTTCATTCATTACGTGTTGTTAAAAATATATATATTTAAAATGGTGAATTTATTTTACATAGGCATGCCTTAATAATAATAAAATATTAAAGTGAATAACTAATTTTTAATTCATTGTAACATATTTGATTTTAATTTTGTGTATTAGTGTTTACTATCAATATATATTAAACACACTAGTAAAATTACATTAAAAACCTAGAAGTATAGTTTAAATAAAACACTGTCGTAGCTTTCCTCCATAGGTAATATAAATCAGGTAGGGATGACGTATACCTGTTAACTCATACTGTCAATTTGTTCAGAATCAGTAGTTACACACGCGTACCAGGTCTTGTTTACAAAAACAGAGATTGTTTTGCCAATTAGCATAGTATAGAGTATTTTTTAAACTAGTAACTTAGGAGAAACACATGTCTCATTTTGGTATAATAACAGAGAGATGTAAGAAATTTTTAGGTGAGGGGGGCCGGAGAAAGATGTCAGATGTTGAGAGGCAACTTTGAAGTGCTTTTACATACTCAGATACCGAGATACAACTTTTTGGGATAATACCTTACAGTTTCATTAGGCCTAACGGCTTAGTACAAAAGAGGAATTTCAAACCAACGTAAAAATCTGAGGCCTAACAATCGCGCAAAGCCAGGCGCCCGTGTGTTCTACACCAGTTAGATTTGCAACACCGATAATAGGTCAGGGAATGGATTGCTGAGTAGGAACATTGACGGAACTGGAACCTTTTTTTTCATAAAATCTTTAATCTTGTTTTAAAACTTACTTCACATTTATACACTCGTATAGTAATTAATCTTTTTCAATAGTCAAGAACGAACCCCACGATTATTTACCCCCACCTAACCATCCTGACACATTGCTCGCGTTTTGAAGGGATTAGAGACAGTAGCTTTATTTGGGAGAGGGGATTTGGGGAAATTATTTCGGAAAAAAATATAATAGCTCTGTACACATGACCTTTAGTCTGACATCTTAGGTCAGTTGGTAGCGTGTCTTCCTGCTGAGCTAGGGGTTCTTTGATTGATTCCAGAAGTGGTCGAAAGATATATTATTGTGTAGTAGATGCTTGATTGTGAAATATAGTATTAAAAAATAATTAGAATTCCCTTGGCGATTGCCACAAAACCTAACCTATTTAATTACACAAACAAATAAGTACATTAAATTTTTTTTCCTATGAACCTAAAATTTAATAAACATTGTACGTGTAGCCATTATTATCTATATTTATGTGGACGGAATAAACAGATATAAATTTTCATTTTTCAACAATCCAAGTATAAAATAGTGCTTCACTCTTTAAGACTGGGCAGAGTGTAAATCAGGTTACAAATTCGGTTAATTCAAAACTTCACCACACATAAATTAAAGGTGTTAGTAGTGCGTAAATAAATACAAAATTAAACTCTTCTCACAATTCCTTTTTCTAAGAGTATTTAGACTCAAATAAATTCAAAAGAAAAATGTGTCTATCCAGATAACCTCTTTCATAATTTACTTGAAATATTTAAAGAGTTATAACATGTTTTAATTTTTATTTATGTCTCTTGTGAAATATTTTCATTTCAAACTTTCCATACGTTATTCATTACTATGACAGAGCAAAAATAATTTATTTGCTCTTCCCATACAATAAGAACAAGCATTTTGATGTATTATGTTTGGAAACTCTTCAAAGTCATTAGATGGATCAGTGAAGGTTAGATTATGCTAATTTCATGCAATAAACGATGTTCATTTTTTAGCTATAAAAGTGTAACTCTACTGTGCAGAAAAAAAAGGACATAGTTTACGGGGAATATCAATGGGCTAAAAAGATATGCTAAGCGTCCATAAGAGCTTGTACATACATTTTAGAGGGGAAAAGCCTATAAATATTTATTATTTATCATGGCCAGTTTTTGATATAATATTTCTCTCTCTTTTGGCCTCTTGGTTAACTACTCTTAATTTTATAGCTAGACAGATAGTTCCAAGATTTTATCCAGATAGTATGATGAAAATTGTAGACACAAAGTTGTAGCTTAATAAATCAAATATATTTGACAAAAATGCCAGTATAATAAATATAGAAGGCTTCGGATAAAATAAACTGTTACAAGGGGTCATAAAAAGACGATACATCATCACAATTTTGAATTAAAATTGATTGACGATCACAGTAATTTTTTTACCCTAAGGGTCTTTATAAGATATATAATCAATATTATTTAACATACTTCTTTGAAGTACCCTGGTTAGTGAAATTCTCCAATTAGGTGATTAGTATTCTTTCTCCTCTAAGGGTTGGATACTAAATTGGAGAAAACTTCGCAAGAAATAAATGTTCTTACCGATTGAAACGTAAACTCCTTATGACAGGTTGGAAGCTACATTTCGCTGGATCTCAAATAATTTGTTTTGATTGATGATACATGTGCTGTTGGGAAGTTTCTTAGGTATTGGAGAGCAAATTAATATTTCAGCCACGCGCACTGCAGATGTAACAAAGCCAATCATATGAATACTATACAAACTACATTTATTTATTTAATTTTTATTTTTTGGAGGTGTTAAAATATGCACTTTCTGAACTGACTGATTTTATCATGACACGAGAATTTAAATAAGTGAGAAAGAAAGGTTCTGCCAATTTTGCCAGCAGAGAGATTTTCACATTCATTCAATGATTATTTTACACACTAAAATTGACACGAGACCAATGGTTTCACTAATCTTACAAAGGAAGTTATTTTAGCACCTTATCTTACTACCCGTTCGTGTTACACACGTATGTATTAAACATTCTTATAGTTTTATGGATGAGTAAGGCTCTATTTGGGGTAAGTGTACACGAATTTGAGTGGAGGGAGAGTGTTAGGCCATTATGAAAAAAAACATTCACAGTTCACGCAACCGGGAATCAAACCATTATCACTTCATCATAAACAATCCAGTTTATTGTAAGAGTGACGCCTTTGACCATGCAGTGACTGAAGTGTGTCCTAAGGATCGGTTGCTACGGATTCCTATCACTCAAGAAAAATCTGGCAAACCCGCTTGGGCTTGAACCACCAACATAGCGTCCTGAAGTAAACACTTTACCCCAAGACCACGGAGGTCAACATTATTTTATTAATTCACATAATTTTATACTTTTGTTTTTTTGGTTTCAGCATAGAGAACCCTTTAGTTTTATGATATTAAGATATTCACTGCAAATAAATCTAAAGTCTAGGTTGTATCAACGGTTCTACCTGTGGTTTTCATTAAATAGTAGGCTTGATGGTAATCACATGTTTCAATTCACTCACTAATGTAAATAATAAATGATTTTATAGTGGAGTGTTTCAAAATAATCGAGAAAACTGTTGAATGGAATGCAAAAGTGAGATAGATGGGGAAGTTTGTGAATTTGAACTATGGTCTTTCTCAACGTCTGTCTTTGCAATAATTCCCTTGCAAAATGGTCCAAAGGTCACACGAAAATTAAAGCTAGCACATTTAACACATCTTTAAAAATAACTTAAATTAAAAATAAACGTGAATATAAGATATGAATGGTGACCTGGCGGTCCAGTGGTAAGGTGTCAGACTTTTGTGCGGGCCGCCAGGGTTCAATCCTTGGTCCCGACACAGATTTATCTGATTACCAAACCCTTTCTTCACCTCTGACAAGACATCTTGTGAATGTGAGGAATGCCAGGCCTCCACCATGGTTCGGATTCCACGTTAAACTTTAGGTCCTCCATTTCATCTCACAGTCACCCTACCATTACACATTAGCGTAAGTGCGTATAACCCGAACGGGTAGTAAGACGCGGTCCTAATAATAATAATAATAATAATAATAATAATAATATATGTGTATATACAGAATTGAGGAGGCACTACTAAGATGGTATGGACATGGGAGAAGTATGGAAAGTGAAAGGATGACCAGGAGGATGTTGGATATGGAGAAGGAGGTAGGAGGCTAAGAGAAAGACCAAAGGACAGATGGATTAAGGGAGTAAGGAGAAGTGTAGATGAGAGAGAAGATTCAAGGTGGAGGGAGAGAGGTGGTGCTAGGAAAGAGGCGGTGGAGAGGCTCATGTTTCAAACAGATCCAGAAAGTGACTGAAAGTTGTTAATGCCAATGACGAATACTGTTATGATACAAATATGTATTGAAAAATAATAAAATCCACTACTATATTATGAAGTACTTGCTTTGTTACTGTGTCATGTGTTACAAATATACTTTACCCTTTCACTTAAAAACTAAACTGATCCAGCTGAGATTTCACTTGGGAGTAAATCAGACGCTTTGTCAGCATTTAGGCTAACTAAAATTACTTATAATACTTAACCTAAAACTTAGTACGAAATAGCAGGAAACATTGTTGGCTAACTGTTTCCCAACTTTCTCCCAACTTTCTCCCAACTGTTGCCCAACTGTTTTTCAATGGTTGGACAGCATGGGAAACAAATTGTTGGCAACCATTTTTTCGCATCCAGACTAAAATGATGAAATGTCTGTTTCCCGTACAGACTACAGTTGAGTAAAAGATGTCTCTTGAGGGTGCTAGCTGCTGTTATAACTAAATATAAGATGTCCAAGACGCCATAGAAGAAAAAAAACGGTGGTGGGTACATGTTTAATTACACTAACTGAAAAGTATCCAGTTATTTAAACAAAAAATCCTGTTTTTACGCAATGCTTATAGTTCTAGATTGTCACATAACAGTGTATTTGTATGAAATAAATCAATCAGTTCCATAGTTTTTCGGCTGACTACGACATGACAAAAGGAGATATCAATAACTGATGTACTCAGGTCAGTGTGCCAGAATGTTTAATGGACCGATAGTGTGGTCCCGAGTACACTATCGCTCCACTTTATAACCTATGGGGACACAAATAAACCCACGCTAGTGTTAACAAAGCATCCAAATATCAGAGTCAGACCAGCCCATATTGCTTGCTATCGGAAATGTTGGCCAACATTGTGTCTTGTAACCCATTTGAAATGGATCACGGGAAACATGTTTTCTTTGCTGGGAAGCACAAAGGCAACATGAAAAAAATGTTAGCCAACAGTTGGGAAACAGTTGGGGAACGGTTGGACAACTGTTAAGAAACAGTTGGGGGAATAGTTGGCAAACAATGTTTCCGGAAAAATATTTCTTAGCGATTTCTAGGCTTAAGGCGTATTGGATAAAAAAAAGAGATAAATGGAAAAGGTATGACTCCTCACCACACCCGGTGTGACAACATCTGAAGAGGCGGGATTAGCCCTGTTGGAAGAGTGGCAGAGACGCCGGGAGAGAAATAGGACAGGTAGGAGGACCTATCAATTGTTCCCTAATGTTGTTGAGAGACTTGAGAATAAAAACCTCCAGCCATCTCGGGGTCTTGTCCACTTCATCACGGGGAAGGGACCGTACGCAGCATCTCTAAAGAAACTGGGATTAATAGAGTCGGGGAATTAGGAATGTGGAGAGGATTGAACCCCTGAACATGTAGTACTCGAGTGGATCCTTAAGCTAGAAGCAAAGAAGGAACTACCAGAGAGAGATCCAGGGAAGATTAGTAGGCGAAGTACTGATGGAACCAATCTATTGGAAATTCTTAGAATATATTGCAATGGAAGCGTCAGCTAGATCCAAGACCACCTACATATATAAACTCAAAGAGGCACAGGAATTATTAAGACAAGACATTGACAATGACATTGACAAAGAAGATGACAATGACTGACATGGACACTAGTGTGGTATCATTGGGGAGTGATTAGAAACAAAAGGGATTGTTAAAGGGGGATAAGCTGTAACAATCCTTGCCGGGATACAAACAGATTTAGGTGCCAGGAGGATCAAGCACGAACCCTGGGAACTTGATTCCAGTACGACTGAGTGTCTGGGGGAACACAGGAGATGCCCTTGTGATATTAAGGACAATATTCCAGTCGTATGAACCAAAAATAGTCGAGTAAATATGAACTATGAGTGGTCCCCTGCACCGTATGACCCACCACCTTGGAAACAAGAGAGGCGGATTGTGATTGATGGGCCCTCAGAGTCAAGATGAGAAAGGTGGCTACCATGCAGTCCTCTGGTACCATTGGAGTAATGGAGTTCCCTGGCAAGATTGCGAATAGAATAGTTCTTCCCCTCCATTAGCTTAGCTTAGTAGATAAAATAGCTAAATTAAGGACGTGGAGAACTAGGTAGGGGTATATTAGAAAATTCAATTGGCAAGGGTAGACGGAAGTGTGAAAACGGAAGTGTGGTGGCTAGAAAGTAGGCAGTGCACCTACTCCAATAGAGCCCCTTTCCAGATGGTGGATATGGGGATGCCCACCTCTGTTGGGTGCTTGGCAGATTCGGGAGGGAAATCCCGGGCAGTGTGGAAGGCCCAGCGGGGAGCATTTCGTGGGCGTAATATACTTGGTGTGGACCAAATGGAACAAGGGGATGCTGAATTTCAATTAAATTAAAAGCCAAAATCTGTGCTAATGTTAAAAAAGGAAATTCACATTTTAATTGTAAAAGTAAAGTCAAAATTATGTGTAAAAACGGTCCGGATTTAAAGTTTGCAGGATACCGGGCATGTAGACACTGAATAAATGAAATAAGCCAAGCCGCTTCCCCTTCCATCCCCAAACTTATCTCCTGAACCACTGGGGTACTCGCAGGCGCTAGATTTTGAACCCAAACATCTTCCCCTCCATTCCCCCTCACCACACCCTCTCCTAGCATCTCCACACATATCTCTAAAACCACTAGACAGTGGGAATTACCCTTAAAGTAGAGAATATTCACGAGTGGTAGTCTTTGAATTCCCCTACCACCACCCACCTTCCACCCTGAGACGTACCTTTGGAACCACTCGGGAGAGGGGGTTTGACAAATTTAGCCATAAAATTTAATATTTAAATACCCAATAATATGTGTATCCAGTGTGTATACAGTTATGTGTCAAGAAATTGCTACATACTAATTACTGGCAACCATTATATCTGACCTCTCTAGCAGCCTGAAGAAATTTATTTAACCAATTTTGTACCTTATATTTTAAAATAAATATGTAATGGCACTTGTACGTCAATCATTACCATATTTCAGATATTGTTGTAGGTACACCTCTCTGTGGTAGCCGGATGGACTAACGAACAGGTTCTTTAACTGTGGGCCTTGTTCCCTCCAAGGTTCACGAATAATGTTATGGGTGAAAGCAAAAGATATGGACCTATATGAGTAAATGAAATATTTATTTTGAAACTATTCAAGTGTTAAGATTAATACAACTTATAATTCTTTATTTGTATAATTTAAAGGAGAAACAAGCCTATACCAGCATGATTACACTAACATAATTTTCTTAAATTATTCTTATAGCTAACTAATATAAAATAAAGATTTACACCTAAACAATGAGATAATGTTTGTGCGATAGTTTCATACCATTTATTTTTAAACTTAAATTATTCTTCTGTCACTTATAAAAATAGTGCCATCTTAGTGAAAATGTTATGTATTAAGAAGTTCAAATATATGATCAAATTACGGTAGTACTTCTCATTAGTTTTACTTTAAATCGACCCCTCGGATGGAGAAGTATTGTCATTGCAGAAAATAATAACAAGTATTTAGATATTGACAACTGTATTATTATTATTATTATTATTATTATTGGGTCTTACTAACCGTTCGGGTTATACGCACTTACGCTAATGTGTAATGGAAGGGTGATTGTGAGATGAAATTAAGGACCTACAGTTTAACGTGGAATCCGAACCACGGTGGAGGTCTGGCATTCCTCACATTCACAAGATGTCTTGTCAGAGGTGAAGGAAGGGTTTGGTAATCAGATAAATCTATGCCGGGACTGAGGATTGAACCCCGACCGCCAGCACAGAAGTCTGACACCTTACCCCTAGACCGCCAGGTCACCTTGACAACTGTAAAAGTTTAATCACTTCCCTCAAAACAAGAAAATGAATTTTGGGATGCATTTTTTTTCTCGACCTATGGACGTAACTATTTTAGTGATCAGCATTAAACTTTGAAAGTAGAGTGTTTATAAGGTTTCTAAAATATCGTTTTTGGACAAATATATCTAGCTCTGAAGTCATGATAGTTTACTAAACGTCAAACAAAAATAAAAATAAAAATTTCAATAATTAACTCTAACGATTAAATTTTATATCTAGGAAAAATTGCAAACAAAATGGCACTCTTAGTTATCAATAAAAAATAATTTGAAAGAACGTTACATAAGTATAAACTTTCCCTTTAAACTCACCTCCACAGTTATTTTTTGTCAAGGTAGAAATAAAACTTATTTTGGAAAAAACAACCTTAGTGTTCAAATCCTGCTATTCTTGTCATCAGCAATCTAGTATATTGAAAGAGATACGCCCATAGAATATGCAACCACCAAGGTGTGTCGTAATTAGTTCATACGTTTGTTAAGTTGAGTGGGTAAAATTTTGAACTTTTCAGTGAATAAAAGTTAGCCAAAGGGTGGAAATAATTGTAAGGTGTTAAATATTTGTTCAGGTTTATATTTCTTATAGTTAGTATTATAAAATATATTTATTGTCTAGATCTTACAACATATCACTCATAATCTTGAAAGAGCACATCAAATTACATTAATTTAATTTTTTTTATTTCATATAGACCTAGTAGACTTTATTTATTCAATATTAAATTTAAGAATGCAATACGTAATTAAAAAAATAAAATTTAGTACTACATGTAAATGTGTTCTAAATAACTATAGTTACACACAAATAAAGCTCATCATTAGGAACCACGATTTCTTCTTTATTTAAATGTATTTAGTCATGGGCTTCAAAAGTAAACATACTCATTGCTTTAATATTTTCTTCAAGCAAAATGATGTCTTCTGTCTGAAAAAAGTGTGTTTTAAGATTATACATTATCCTACGCTTGGAGTCAATATTGGCACAAAGTAGCCAAACAGCATTTAAGTGTAAAAATTGCAAATTTTCTAAAAAAAATTTTCATGGCCAGTAAAATTTTGACCACATCAGATTTATTGTTCTGCGACATGTCTGTTAATATTTCCTTAAACCTCTAGCTACCACGAGTAACATCTACTGAGGTATGAACATTATTTTTCATGCTGGGAAAACTTGAGATTTTCTCACCATATTTACTTAAAAAATAGAAAATTACCATTTTATACACGAAATTAAATTATTAGTTTAGATTTGAATTTTAAACAGAAAATTTACTTCACAAATGAACAAATATTTTCCACCATACATTTTTTTTAATCCTCAGTTTTAAATGATGAAATCATGAATTAAATGTGAAGTATATCGAAATTTAAGATAAATTCAGTAAACATCAAATTACATCAAATTACTTTCAAATTTATGTATACAAAATTTAAAAAAATATTTTCCAAGGTTCAAGAAAGATGTTTGAAACTTGAAAACACATTTTAAACGTAGTTATAATAAAATTGCATTTTTAGCTATTTGCCATAAAATGAGAGAGTATGGTTTCAAATAATGGTTAAGTTTTTATGTGTTTAAGCTCACAGATATATTTTAACTTTGTCTTTTCGTATTCTCTTTTCACTTTAAAATCATTTCTTTTTATCATCACGTTTTAATGTCCCGTTTGAGTTATAGGTTTATGTACTAATTATTATATTGTGAATAGTGATTAGAAACGTTATATTTATAGGAAGTGTATCCGCATTTTCTGGAGGAAGAGTGGAAAAATATTTTGGAAATACCACCCTCAATTCACTCGACCAAGATTCGAGCATCAAATCTCCCAGGCATCAGAAGTATAGTACTACGAGAGCAGCATGATGGATTATGTTGCTACATAAGTGGGTTGAAACTAATTATTAAGTATTTAATAAAAGGTTGACCTGGTGGTCTAGGGGTAAGGTGTCAGACTTCTATGCTGGCGGCCAGGGTTCAATCCTCGGTCCCGGCAAAAATTTATCTGATTACCAAACCCTTCCTTCACCTCTGACAAGATATCTTGTGAATGTGGGAAATGCCAGGCCTCCTCCGTGGTTTGGATTCCACGTCAAACTGTAGGTCCTCCATTTCATCTCACAATCACCCTACCATTACATATTAGCGTAAGTGCGATAACCCGAACGGGTAGTAAGACGTGGTGCTAATAATAATAATAATAATAATAATAATTTAATAAAACTTGTGCTAAACGTCTAGGTTGCTAGCCTTGCACGTTATGCAATCATAATTTACATATTTTGTAACTAAAATTATATTTTAAGGGCATAAAGTCGTAATGTGTCTTGGCACAAACAATGTTTTATATTTTTGTCCGACACCTTAGATCAGTTGTTAGTGTTTAACCTAGCTTACCAATGGTTATGGAATCGATTCCCAGGATTGGCATCATATAGAATTTGAGAAATGTGTGTTTACCCCTTAAAAGTGATGAATCCGCGGCCGGGTATAGTGTATTGTGTGTTTTCTAAATATTTTAAATATGTATTAAATACGTGTAAAAATGTGTAATTATTTCTGCTTATTATATAGTCACTTTTTAAAACCTTAAATATTAATGTATCAGAAATACACATTTTTTATTCCAAAACTTACATAATTTCCAATTTATCTGATATAAAAATAAGAGGCGCGTAACGGTATATAAAATATAATTTTATCGGTGAATGTCTATGAAGTATGAGTATTAGATTATAGTTTGAGTTGAAACATTAAGACAATTAAGATTGGGGACAAAGCAAAATACATAATTATTTAAAAATCTCATTTGCTTTTCCTTCATTCTCAAACTGAGAAGAAAAATATTTTATAAACGAAATAGCTTATTTTCATCATACTTTTTTAATTTCATATTAATGACATAAACATCACACGGTGCAGTATATAATCTTGGATAAGAATTAACTCCCATATACGCGTAAATTAAAGCAAAGTTTTAATAAAAGACCGTTACATTTCGTTCAATCTAAAGTGTACTTGCTATTTTTCCCCTGTCTCACTCATGAAAATTAATCTATGTGCAAGTCCTGATATTTTAATTACTTAAAGGTCTACATTTCATTATATTTGTTTTATTAAGTTCTCTTTTGACTGAAAAATAAATTAATGGAATCTTGCTATTTAGAAAATATAATAACATGCTTTGAGATTTTTATTAATTTAAGATTAACTGTATAAATAAGCTTATATTTTAAGTAATAAGCTAATAAAATAATAATGAGCATTTTGTATGTAATATTCTATACGTAGTATAGTTTTTTTTATATAAGTTAATATATTTTGTATATAATTATTAAATTTAATATGTGTTAAAAGACAATATAATATTCTTCATTTTAAACACTAAAGGATAACTAAACGTCAAAAAGTCTAGGTTAATTTTATTTAAGACTGAAGTTTTAAAATGTCTTATGAAAATTTTTCAAAGCTTCATTATTTTTATGATACATTTACACTTATTTTATTTTAAACTCTCTGGCGTACCCGTTATTCGCACGGGAATTATATTTAAAACAATTAAATATAAAATTAATTACAATAACAAGTAACACAATTGAAACCATTTTAAAAATATTAATCTTTTATTGGTTTAAATTATTCTATAAAAAGCAAAATTAGTCAAAATTGAGATATAACCAGAAAGTATTTTTAAAGCTGATTAAGTTATAAATTTCTTATAATCAATATTTTGAACTATTGCCTGTTGGTAATAGTACAAAGAGGAATCATGTCACAGCATAAAATTTTGCCAAGGTATTAAATCTACTTTCCAATAATTTACAAATTATAAAATAAGTTATTCATTTTCAACATTGATGGCCTTTTGCAATTTGTTATTTTGAATCCGACGAATTAAATTTTCTTTCCTTAAACATCTCTATATGAAATAATTTTAAGACCTATCGGAATTTTATATTTTAGACTTTTAGAATGTTCAGGAATATTTGAATAACTTATACGGAACGACAATTATCAAAACTGTATAAAAGGTTCTACCGCCAGCTGTACTCGTAATCTAATTGAGTATTTAACAATGCCATAACCATGACAATCTTAAGCCAAATATAACTACCAATAAGTTTTATAGTCGGTGACCTGGTGGTCTAGGGGTAAGGTGTCAGACTTCTATGCTGGCAGCCGGGGTTCAATCCTCGGTCCCGGTATATATTTATCTGATTACCAAACCCTTCCTTCACCTCTGACAAGACATATTGTGAGTGTGGGGAATGCCAGGCCTCCACCGTGGTTTGGATCCCACGTTAAACTGTAGGTCCTTCATTTCATCTCACAATCACCCTACCATTACACATTAGCGTAAGTGCGTATAAACCGAATGGGTAGTAAGACGCGGTGCTAATAATAATAATAATAATAATAATAATAATAAGTTGTATATACAATTTTGAAGAGAATCATTAAATAGCTCAAAAGCTGAGCTCACCAACAAACACAATCCATACGGTGAAGTTTTGGTGAATTTATGCCACAAGAGAAAACATTAAAATATTAGATTTTTTTTACAAAACTACATTGTAAAAAACGAAAGCATGAATGTTTAAGATATTTTAAATGAATGAATATGTTGAATGGTCAATGTGATTACCTGCACATATTTAACTATCTACAAATATATATATTTATATATTTATATATTGAAATAGATTGTGAATTTTTAGCCTCTTATTTTTCAGATCAAATCTTAATAATTTTTTGTATATTTGTGGAGGTTGTTGAGGCTCATAATTAAAATACTACAATTTTTATCTGAATATATAAGCTTTTTTTGGTATTAATTTTTGAAATTCTATCCATGCCCTATTTTCCAAAGACTCGTAATAAAATTAAAAATCTTTAAAAAAAATTAGTTGTATGGGTTCCTAACCAATTTATACTTTCTATCGAATCTAAAATAATGGAATAATGGTTTTATAAGGTTTGGGTATTTCCATTCCCCGCTCCATCTCTAATCACAATCCACTGATCTTGTTTTGAATTAATTAATTTTCAGACACTTTTAGTGACGTAAGATTGTCCCTATACGTGTATGTAAGTATTGCAATTTTCTACTCTACGAGAAGAGATTAATTTTATAGGTTTGGAAATATTTTACTGCCGATGATAGAGAGATCGCTGTATGAATCTTGGTTATGTGTTATAGGATGGTTTGTTTCTGTATGGTTTTTCATTCTCCATTCACACAAATATGGTCTCACTTCCTCTATAGTCTAGTCTTTATCATCCTTAACATATTTGCATAGTTATTATTTAAATAAATATTCATAATGTGTAGAAAAACTTTGTGCTGAGAACATAAAAATAAGCTTCAGAGTCCATAATGATAATCTCTCTAATTTCAAAAAAATGGTCATTGATGTATATAGCAGATCATTGAGTGATATTTCATCCTTTTAATGGAAAGTTACCCATCCAGTAGCTAAATAAGTGAGATGGAAGTGGTTCTAAATAGTGGCCATGGCCACACTCCTCCATGCGTGGTTGGCAAAAGGTACACAGCAAAGTAACCCTTTATGTCGTTGTTTGCTGCAACCACAGCAGAAATATTATGACCTTGAGGTTGAGTACATTGGCTATCTGCAGTCAGTATTTCATCCATTTCCCATTCCCTAATTCAAGTCGCTATGTGCTACCAAAATAAGAACTCTGATAAAAAAAAGTTTTCCAAGTCATACACTGTAATCAGCCTGTTATATTGCAATGCTTTCTGGATTACTTACATTTAGGTTGTGTAGATTTTATTAGGCAGTGTATGTACTGTCGATTATTTACTTCCGCACACGTGCAACTACTAACTGGTTATGAACATTCAGTTTGCTTGTTTCCATCCCTCCCAATATTTCAAGGTCAAACCTCTCAGGCTATGTGTGAAAGAGAGAGCAATATATTTCACTAGACAACCTGAGTGTTTTTTATTATATATATTTATTTTTTTATTTATTTTTTGCTCGTTAGATCTCAGAGGCTCTCAGTGACAAATTTAAATTAAATCTAGGTAATTGGTTGTTTTATATTCTTCCTCTTGACTGCTAATTGTGGATTCTTACTGAGATTGGGCGTGTCCAAGAATGCGTGGGCCTTTATGGCAATTTATGCATTAATTATTCTGTTAAAATACAATGTATTAAATTGATAAAATAATCAATTTTTAACTTCCCAACCTAGGTACATTATACTACTTTGAAGCCACATGGCTGACTCATTCACTGAAATTAATGTTTACCCACTTCTATATAAGCTATAAGCTGGCAAACTTATATATTTTAGCCTTTAACCGACGGGAAAATTCCAAAAAGTTTAAAATATATAAATATATTATATATATATATTTAACCCTCGAAAAAAAGTCAAAATAGGGAAGCAATTTTAAAGTCGTTGTGGACCTTTCTTTGGAGGTTTCTTGTGGCTAAACGGTAAGACTTACTCAAAAATGGCTCTGGAATTACCTTAGTTCACATCCACTTGCAAAGAATCTACGTAACTATGGAACGTAGCCCCCAAAGAGCAAATCGAGTTGTTATAAATAAAGTTCGAATTGCGACTGTTAGCTTATATAAATATATATTTAGTATTGCAACAACACCAATATAGATTGATTTTCAAAGTGCTACAATCTTAAAATAATATTAATCTTTGAACAATTTAATTTTTATGTTTACTAAATTTAAAGTTTATTGTGCATAATACATGATATTTTTAAATTATAGTGACCTGGCGGTCTAGGGGTAAGGAGTCAGACTTCTGTGCTGGTAGCCGGGGTTCAATCTTCGGTCCCAGCACAGATTTATCTGATTGCCAAACCCTTCCTTAACCTCTGACAAGACATCTTGTGAATGTGGGAAATGCCAGGCCTCCACCGTGGTTCGGATTCCATGTTAAACTGTAGGTCCTTCATTTCACAACATATCATAAAGGTCTAATGAAGCCGGATTTTCACAACAACCCAGTCTATTAAATCCAGAGGTGACTAATGTATATAATATTAAAATAAATCAGCAAATAAGGGAAGCAAAGCTTCACTTTCCTTA
>CABFOV010005222.1:5073-39660 GCA_902141375.1 Timema poppense
TTTTTTTTTTTAATTCTACATACCTTCATCTACTTTTCAGCATAGCTTCCATTGTTGAGATAAATTTTTGTAGACACTCATCATAGAAGTCTCTAGGGGTAAGGTGTCAGACTTTTGTGCTGGTGGCCAGGGTTCAATCCTCGGTCCCGGCATAGATTTATCTGATTACCAAACCCTTCCTTCACCTCTGACAAAACATCTTGTGAATGTGGGGAAAGCCAGGCCTCCACCATGGTTCGGATTCCACGTTAAACTGTAGGTCCTTCATTTCATCTCACAATCACCCTACCATTACACATTAGCATAAGTGCGTATAACCCGAACGGGTAGTAAGATGCAGTGCTAATATTAATATTAATTAACAGTAAACACAGCTATGTATTGCCCGACCTTGACAAAACTTTACAGCCTGTCTAGAGGTCTCGACTGTTGGCTAGCACGTTAATAAAAGAAAACGAAAAATAAAACCTCTAGTTATAATTAACTGGAGAAGGTACGCTGGCTAAGTCATGGTCCTGAAAGGGATACCTTACATATCTGGTGAAAATTTTTGAATTATTATTTTCAGTGCTTGAATATTAATTTATGTTTTCTCTTTATTTTAGGCCAAAATTGAAATGCTCTTCAAAAAGTTTGGAGAGCCTATTGAGATTTATAAGTGTCCCAAAAAGGACTTGTCAAATATTACTTGGTGTTTGATCAAATATGCCTCGTACATGTAAGTAGAAGTTCACTGTCATAATATGATCCTTGAATCATCTTAAATTCTACCTAAACCTTCGATATGCATCATCAACTGTGGCAGGATCAGTTCAATAAATTTTCTCTATTTCTTTGTCCTTCCACCACTCTTTCTCCTTTATTTGCTTCTTTTCTTCACCTCTCCGTCACACACTTGCGTTGTTCAGCTCCATTCTCCTTGGGATTCTTTACTTTTCCATCCTCATTATATGACCATATCACTCTTCCTTTACTATAGCTTATCTGTACCCCAACACTTTCCCGGACAACTTAGTTACTTAAAAACTTAAATCTCAGTTCGTCTACTTTCCTGACCCCTCTTACATCCAATATTAATGTTTCTGCTAGATATATTATTGATTATGGGTATTTAGTATTTGATTTAAACTAGAAATGAGTCCTTTTAATCCCTCAAATAGAGAAGGCTAATCAAGTCTCAAGGGTCATCATATTACACTTGGATTAAGATAAAATTATAGAATATTAGGAAAATGGTAGAGCACAAATAAAAGTAAAAACATTAACACATATTTACACTCACATTAATATTTCAATGCTATTATATCATCTTCCTCAGGAAGTAGTAGTAGACTGAACAGTTCTTTTTCTGAAACTTGCTGAAGTATAAAGTTTATATACATTTCAATCGGGTGATCAGCTGGTAAGGGAGGGTGATCCCAGTTGGAAGGAGGTGAAAATTTGCTTAGAAGCTGGTTGGTAGTAGTAGACCTGAGGCCTAACCTTCTGTCCAACCAAACGTCCTGACCACTTCGAGCTGACTAAGGAGGTTCTAAACTTTGCCAGAAATCTGAGGCTTAGACACTTCTTTCAAACATTTCCTCCATCGACAACCCAACCACATCAAACATTTCCGACATTGACAAACCAACCACATCAAACATTTCCGCCATTGACAAACCAACCACATCAAACATTTCTGCCATCGACAAACCAACCACATCAAACATTTCTGCCATCGACATACCAACCACATCAAACATTCCCGTTACTGATATACCAACCACATCAAACAATTCCGACATTGACAAACCAACCACATCAAACATTTCTGCCATCGACATACCAACCACATCAAACATTCCCGTTACTGATATACCAACCACATCAAACATTTCCGACATTGACAAACCAACCACATCAAACATTTCCGCCATTGACAAACCAACCACATCAAACATTTCCGCCATCGACAAACCAACCACATCAAACATTTCTGCCATCGACATACCAACCACATCAAACATTTCTGCCATCGACATACCAACCACATCAAACATTTCTGCCATCGACATACCAACCACATCAAACATTCCCGTTACTGATATACCAACCACATCAAACAATTCCGACATTGACAAACCAACCACATCAAACATTTCCGCCATCGACAAACCAACCACATCAAACATTTCTGCCATCGACATACCAACCACATCAAACATTTCTGCCATCGACATACCAACCACATCAAACATTTCTGCCATCGACATACCAACCACATCAAACATTCCCGTTACTGATATACCAACCACATCAAACAATTCCGACATTGACAAACCAACCACATCAAACATTTCCGACATTGACAAACCAACCACATCAAACATTTCCTCCATCGACAACCCAACCACATCAAACATTTCCGCCATTGACAAACCAACCACATCAAACATTTCTACCATCAACAAACCAACCACATCAAACATTTCTGCCATCGACATACCAACCACATCAAACATTTCTGCCATCGACATACCAACCACATCAAACATTTCTGCCATCGACATACCAACCACATCAAACATTTCTGCCATCGACATACCAACCACATCAAACATTTCTGCCATCGACATACCAACCACATCAAACATTCCCGTTACTGATATACCAACCACATCAAACAATTCCGACATTGACAAACCAACCATATCAAACATTTCCTCCATCGACAACCCAACCACATCAAACATTTCCGCCATTGACAAACCAACCACATCAAACATTTCTACCATCAACAAACCAACCAAGTCTCCTACTACCAACAAGCTTCTAAGCAAATGTTCACCTCCTTCCAACTTGGACCCCGCTCCCTTACCAGCTGATCACCCGATTGAAATGTATATAAGCTTTATACTTCGGCAAGTTTCGAGAAAAAAACAAATAGCATTGAAATATTGATGTGAGTGTAAATATGTGTTTTCACTTTTATTTGTGCTCTACCATTTTCCTAATATTCTATCATTTTAGATCTATTCATCATGAATTGTTTCCAGCCTATGGCCGGCCGGGTCCATTTAGTAAAATGCCTCCATCTCTCCCTCTCTGTTGCACCATTCTTCCTCCTGCATTCTCTTCCATTCTCCTCTCACTTCCACACTTGCTATCTGTTCCTCCCATCTCTTCCTTGGTCTCCCATGTGGTCTCTTCCCTACCTACTTCATAGCCATTAATCTTAATGGAATCCTCTCCCTTCCCATCCTCATTACGTGTCAATATCATCTCATCCCTGATTCCTCCACGATCTCATGGACGCCCTAAACCCCAACTTTTGCCCGTACATTTTCATTATTAATCCTATTTCTTCTGGGGACATGCACCTCAAAACTTCATTCTCGTGGCCTCCACTTTGCTTGTTTAGAGCTATTATTATGCTTAATTCTTGTTCAAACCTATAGGCGCTGACTTTTTAAATACATTGGGGGTACTCTATAAAAAGAGAGTGAAGGTGGTATAACATTTGCAAATTTTCGAGCGCTGTATTTTAAAAATGGCAAAAATTAAAGTGCAATTTGCTAGTATCAATGTATGTTTGTCCAGTGGCAGAAAGGCAAAGTGTGAACTTTGTTCCTTTTACTTCTTTTTATTGTCAGTGCCATGTTATGTTCGTTCCCATTTATGTGTGTTCTATCCACCTATACCTTCCAAATACATTTACAAAATGATGTAGTTGTTAGATTTATAAAATCAAAATGAAATGTTACAAACAACTGTGCAATAATATATCTTAAATAATTTTAGTGCATACATTTAAATATATAAATATACACAATATAATATTTAAAAAAGCATAAAACAACTAGCCAAATTAATTCTAACTTAATCTCGGCCTTGAATATATCATATATTTGATTCCATTTCACTTTGAATTGAAAAAGGGGACTCGCACACCCTTATTGTCATAAACATGTCCATATTACTGGTATCTAATATACTTTTCTTGACATATTTTTAAACCTCAATAATATATATATATATATATATTTTCATTTTCATTTATTAAAGATCAAGAATGCTCACTGATAAATACAAAACACATTCCATACACAGTAATAAATTCATCATCTTAGTATACAAGATAAATTGAAATTATTCAATAGTAATGATAATTAAGTAAAGAGTTCACAGTAAATTAAACAAAACAGAAAGTAAAGACTGATAGAGGTGTTCCTTAAATAACTCCTAAGTCTGGTTTTCCTCTTGTGATAAAAATAAAAATTCTGGAAATACAGTCAGCGTTCCTTATATAATGGCCTAGAGGGCTCAGTTTGTAATTCCTATAATGATGATGACAACAACAATGACAAATATCTCTAAAGAAAACCTCTTTTCACTTTTTGAGGTATTTTGTTATATTTGGAACAAGGTACATGAAAGGTGGATAGAAACATATAAAAGGAACGGACCTAACACATCTTTTGATTGGAACACAGTTCATACTTTACATTGCTGCTCCTGGACAAAAAGCTAATGGTTGGCTTTCTCGAAAGAAATAATTTGCTACTGGTCCCCAGACCTCCCCACCCCTAACCCTTTTTAACCCCCAAGGTTTCATTTTATTGGGACTGATCAGGAGGGACTGTGAAACTCGCAACACAACTTTCAAAAGGAGGAAGCCAAAAAATATGTTTCTATCCACATTTCCTGTACCTTCTTCCAGCTTATGGAACAACTTTAAATCTAAATCTTAATTTTACTTAGAAATCTCAAATTAGGCTTAGAATATAAACATACTTTTTAACTTTAGGGATTTAACTTTTCCTATGTAGTTGACCTGGCGGTCTAGAGGTAAGGTGTCAGACTTCTGTGCTGGGGGTCCGGGGTTCAGGCCTTGATCCTGGCACAGATTTATCTGATTGCCAAACCCTTCCTTCACCTCTGACAAGATGTGTATTAATCACAACTTGTGAATGTGTGGAATGCCAGGCCTCCACCGTGGTTCGGATCCCACATTACACTCTAGGTCCTCTATTTCATCTCACAATCACCCTACTATTACACATTATCATAAGTGTGTATAATCTGAATGGGTAGTAAGACGCAGTGCTGCTAATAATAATAATAACAACAACAACTTTTTCTGTGTATGCATTATTTTCCCTCAGTTTTGATTTTGTTCAAATGTACTTAAATTTACATTCAAGTAAGTTAACCGATACATTAACAGTCTGTGTGATGTTTGTTAGTTTTGTCCGGAGAAGCATAATAATACTAAGAAATAGCAATCTTATTTTTTTAAATCTCATTCTTTTAAACCTTGTACCTAGAATATTATTCAAGATTTGACCATTCAAATCATCTGTTCCTAGTACAGCTACATACATCACACAAGGGTTAAATACAATTTCTAGCTCTTGTAACTTGGATCCTGTAACTTAAGACTGCTTTGCCTTAGCCAATAGACTATTGCTTTGGACTGAAATAATTGAACCCCTTCACAGAGTGACTTAAAGTTACATTAAATTGTTTGAATGTGGTGACAGGCAGAATGGATCTCTGTATATATGTCTCTAAGACTAAGATGATAGTTTTCGATATGTATTGATCAGGAAATGATTGTCAGGTTAGTAAAAATGAAAAACTCTTTTGATTTTGTGTATACGAACAGAAAGTTCTCTAAAAATGGAAGGTTATTTGGTGAAATTGATAGACAGGTGAATGCATTTGAGAGTAGGTGGATGTATGTGGCCTATTGCAAAGAATGAAGTATCAAAAGAGGCAAAGATGGCAGTATATAAAAGTGTGTTAACATCAACATTGTTTTATGGAAGTGTGGGTTTGTCTGAAGAAACATAAGAGCAAGGTGAATGTGGTTGGAATAAGATGTCTAAGAAATGTATATTGAAAAACTTGGATGGACAGAGTCAATAATGAATGGGCGTTGAAGGAGGGCAGTTTGAAAGGGAATCCAATATGAAGATAAATGGTGTGGATTAAAAGCAAGTGGTAGTCCATGTAATATGTGGTTAAATGTGGTAGACAAATGTGTGAAAAAAGAAATATTAAGAGTTTTAAGAATTAAAGAGCATTTATGACTGTGTGTGTGTGTGTGTTTTTTATAGTGAATGGAGTATGCAAGGATAGGGAAGTGTGAAGAAAGTTACTGAGGTTGGATTAAATACCGAGTTGTTTTTGAGCACAGTTTATTGGCCACCCCTTAAGCGAAAGGCTTCATTGTGTGTACGCATTTTGCATGATTTAAAAATAGTTTGGCTAGATACTCTTCCATATTTAATTCTTATCTGATTGAAACTATAATAAGAAATACAGCAATAATCTTATTTATTTTATTAATGTATATCTTTACAGAGAAGCACTCCAGACAATAAAAGGCTTGAACCAAAAGCCACCATATTATCTAATTGTAAAATTTGCAAGAACAGAGGAAGAAAAACATCATCTGAAAATGAAAGCATTCGCACAGCCATATGAAACACCTTATTTGAGGTAACATTTTTAGCTACAAATTAATTCTTTTTAATTCATAAGGTTTAAACACGAGAGTAATAAAGGCTTTAATTTATAATTTGATATCTGTATCTGCAAGTCTTAACATAAGTGGTCACAACAAAAAGGTGAAAGACAAACATAATTACAGTCGAGTATTCTCTGGGTATGCTAGTCCTGCTATGCATTTTAACGTCCAGCTTACGAAGCCCAGGATCTGTTGCTTGAAGATAGTAAACCAAGCTAGAGAGGTTCTAATTACTGCCCAAAGTAGCCATGATTTATCCATCTGAATTACTTCTAGAATGAATACTATTCAGTTTTTTGTGAGTACAAGACATTTCATGACAAACTACCTCTTATGTTATTACAGCAGGAATTTTATATTAAAGATGACACTGATATGTTAGTAGATTCTAGACAATTTTTATAATCAAAGTTGTTTTTCAAGCATCGTTTTCTAGGATCTAGTAACTTGTTTTTATTTGCTACATAAGGTGTCAAATCTATCTGAATCCTTAACGCCAGGATCTGACTCTCTTGACTCATGCCCCACTACATTTAGATTTTTTTAATTTTCCATGTCTTGCTATCCATCCTGTCTCTACACATTTATAACTCTAATTGAGTAGGGATGAATAAGGTAGTATTTAGAGTACCTGAATTTACAAGAAGCATAATAATAAAACCTCCCCTAATTATAACAAAATAATAATTTGAATAAAAATATTTAATTGGCTTGCTCAAATTCTGGCAAACTGAGACTCTTTAGGGGTAGGTCTCGCATCTCAGGACTCCTGGTTGATTCACTTAGTCGAAACAGATGCATGGTCTGCAGGGTGGAAGTAAAGGTCAAAACAGACTAAATATTAAATTTTTAGAAATAAAGAAAAAAATATAACCTTTTATATTTAAAAAAAATACAGTTTGTGGAATTGCTCAACTCAGTCTTGAATAAAAGTGCAATACACCACACAACAATGAACAAGGGCTATCACTGCCCTCATGCACCCAACATCAACAATACAATAGAATTGTTACAATCCTTTATATCAAAAAGAAAATATTGTTATTTAAATGATTTTACCCGATCCAAAGAACACAGTACAAGTTCACCAAGGCACACAACAACCAGTAAATTTTTTTATTACATTCAATCTGTAGGACCTGGCTCTTATAACATATCACAGACAATATTATAATTTATATTAAAAGAATAACAATTATAATGGCTTTACCCAGTCTGAAGGACCATGTACAAGTAAGTACACAAGACATCAACAATACAATAGGAATTATTGTTACTTTACCGGGTAGCACCAACAGGAAGGCCAAGGAATTTAAGTTGGTATACTGAGTAATAGGTCACCTAAACTCTCCTATTCTCAAATGGGATCGAGCATCTTCCCGAGACTTTTGGGCAACCATATGATTGTTTAGTCATCGATATAGGACAAATTATGTCTTTTGCTTGCATCACCAAATCTCTTTCCCAGCTAACCAGTTCTATGAAATTTACAATCTCGGTGATGAAAATTTATGCATTTGTAGTCCTGGCTGTTAAAAATCAAATTCTCATTAAACACAATACTTAACGTATAGTTTTACACAGTATAACACCAACTTTTCATTTCCATAGTTTATTTTATCCATAGAACTTTGAAAACTCACCAGTTCTAAGAGTTGCAGACAATAATTATTTGTAGCTATAGCTTGATTTATATTACTACAGTTTGTGGCTTTATCACCTTACACACCGCCCAAACTCCCGATAACCAAACCACAACCCTCAGACAATCATCCCGAAGGAACAAGCCCTGCACACATAGCCAAAATAATGGATGTCCTCGCAACAAACCATTCGTCCAAGTAGTAACTAAAGTCAACACACAACCCATAAGCAAAGCTAACCGTGAAATACTAATATGAAAGCCAAATACATTTCAAATATCTTTTTTCTGATAAAATATTTCATTTTCTGTTACCTTTGTTAAAATATCATATACTGTATGTAAAAGATAAACGTGTCATTAAAAAAACATATTTAATGTTTTTACTTGTTTTATGTATTTTTGTAAAGTTTTTGTTTGCTCTTATTATTCTACCTTTTTGGTGTTCCAACCATGTCCATATCCTGTGTGAGACTAATAATCAGTGACCCATTCTTTATCACGTCATAATTTTCGGCCCAATTGTGTGAGAAAGTTAATCATTTTATTTTGGCTGTAATAGTCATGAACAACACCTCCAAAGTCTTAAATGGATATATTTTACAAGAAGCTTAGAACAAAATTATAACTTATTTTACCTCTATATGTTTTAACTTTTACGTGTTTCCTATCTGTGTGTCCTATCATTCTTTACAATTTTACATTTTAACCCTTTTGTATTTTTTTGGTTTCCTCTTTTAGGAAGTTGTGTTTGCGCGTATCACACTCCTCCCCTGATGAGTTCCGATAGAATGAAACCTAGGTCGAGGGATTGGGTGGTGACGATCAATTTTTTTTAAGAGAAAACCATTACCTCTCTGTCCAGTGGCAGAACTGTAAAGTGCGTGCTGTATTCTTCTTTTCATTGTAAAAGCCATATTGTGTTTGTCCCGTTTATATGTTTCTATCCACTTTACCTTCTTCCAAATATAATACAATTACCTCAAAACGAAAAGAGGTTTTCCTTATAAAGATTTATTATACCTCTTGAAATATTTAGAGTAAACATGAAAAAAATTGTCTTACCAGAAACATTTTACTTTTGATTTTACATGGGTATAATATGTAAATTATAAGAAAAGTACAAATTTATTTTGAAAAATCAAACAAAAGAACTAAGGGTCAATAACACCCATTTATGTGTGGTGGTGTTTTGAAGTTGCAGAGTGATAAGGAAACAAGATTTACACTGCCGGGGTTAGGGTGCTCATCACTATTATAAATACGAGCATAACGGCTTTAAATTACAATCTTTTTAAACGTAGACAAAAAGTTGTCTTTAAGATATTCAAGAAATGTTGAGGCCACCATTTTAAGAAAATGCAAATTTTGTTGTTACAAATCCTGCCCCAGTTGTTTGTGTTTGAAGAAAGTGTTTTCTGCATATGTCTTAAACAAAGATGTTTCTTTCAAATAAGGATTATTTATTTGTTTTGTTGGTATAGAATATTAAATACATGCCCGCAGTTTTTAAATACCTATGCTAGATTGTTTATTTATTGATATATTGATTTATTCCTCTCTACAATCTTGTGTGACTCATTGTAATGAGGGAAGGAGGGAGTATCTTGCCAAGGTCAACCATTTATATTAGAGCAGCTTCTTTCTGTTGGTGAACCAGTCAGAGTGGCAACCCAGACAGATATTTGAGGGATGTTAAACTAGATGGTGTTTGAGGGGTGTGCAGTGTTAAAAACATTTGTGGGGATTCAAACTTAGTACACCTATAAGGGGTTTCAAGTCTAGCTAGATTTAAAGGAGTTTCATACCTAAATAACATACAAGGGTTGGCTATTAAATAACTGGACTGATGCTCTAAAAAATTATAACTACAAACTTACTTAATGGACATCTTATCACCTTCAATGTAGTCCCTGCCCCGATCCCTACACCTCACCATACGAATATTTCACTGTTGAAAGCAATGTTTCAGGTCCTTTTATGAGAGGCTGTTCATGAGCTTAATTGCTTTTTACTTCACAGCGTCAACAGGTTTCTTTTAGTGCAGACTTGATCTTCGGGAACATAAAAAAAGTCACACGGGGCTAGATCAGGTGAGGAAGGTGGATGTTCCAACATAGGAATCTTGTGCTTCGCCAAAAACCTCTGGATAGAAAGTGCTTTATGTGCTGGTGCGTTGTCCTTATGAAAAATCCACGAGCTGTTCTTCCACATTTCATTTCTTCTTATGCGTTCATGAAGGGTTGTCAAAACCTCCTCATAGTAAATCTGGTTAACATTATGACCTTCAGGTACCCAATCAATGTGAACAATCCCTTGGATATAAAAAAATATCATTGCTTTGGATTTGGACTTGCTCATCAATGCTTTATTTTGTCTCGGTGAACTGGGACTCTTCCAATGCATGAATTGGCGCTTAGTTTCAGGGTCGAGCTGAAAAAACCATGATTTGTCACAAGTTATCACATTTTCTAAAAAGTTTGGATCATTTTCGATGGTATAACGGATGTGAGCACAAATGTTCATTCAAGTTTCCTTTTGCTCATGAGAGAGCAGTTTTGGCACCATTGCAGAACAAGCTTTTATCATGTGTAAATTTTCATGTAAAATTTGTAGAACAATTTCCTTATCGATATTAACTAAGTCCGCAATTTCTCGAATGCTCAGGCTTCGATTTTTTTGAACAATTTCACTCAATTTTTCAGTGTTAACATTTGTTTTTGATGTGTGAGGACAGCCAGGGCGTGGATTGTCTTCAATCTCTTTCCTCCCCTCCTTAAATTTTGTAAACCAAACAAACACTTGAGTATGAGATAAACACTGATCACCATCAACTTCCTTTAACAAATTGTACATTTCTGTAACGGAATTCCCAATTTTTACAAGAAACTTCATGTTGACACGCTTCTCACCTTCTACACTCAACATAATTCCGACAGAGCTAAGGTACACGATCCACTTCGAACAAAGACAACCGCTGAACTGCCAGTCGCACGACCTTGAAATTGGGAAAGTAGTGGGGGAAAATAACATAAATCAATATCTGACCCTGATGGTTGTTGCTGATACCTCAGGTAAGTGGCAAAAAAATGAGACTGGTTATTTAGTAGCTACACCTCATATAGCGAGTTTTAAACTGAGATAATATTTAGTCTCAAACCTAAATAATATTTAAGGGGTTAAATCCTAGAGAACATTTAAATAGTTTTCAAACCTAGAGAACCTTTAAGGAATGTCAATCTTGGAGAACCTTTAAAGGGTATCAAATTCACCAACATTTTGTAGCATTCTCAATACCTCAGGGGAGATAAGCCTCTTTTTCAACTCTTCAAAAGCCTTAGATTGAGCCTCACCCCAAGTGAAAATAGCTCCCTTCTTTTTTAGGGAATTAAGGGGGGCAGCAATGTCCGAAAACATGGGTATGAACCGGCAATAATACGCACACATACCAATGAATCTCATAACCCCTTTAAGATTCTTGGGGGGGGGATAATCTAAAATGGGTTTAACTCTATCCGGATCAATAAGAAGATTTCCACACGAAATCACATAGCCTAAATAACGAATCGACTCTTTAGCCCACAAAACCTTATCAGGGTTTACAGTTAACCCAACTTCACGTAAACGTCTTAACACACATTCTAGGTGAACAATATGATCCTCAATACAATCGCTGTAAACACAAATGTCGTCGAGATAGTTAAATACAAATTTATACTTAAGGTCAGAAAGGGCATGGTCAAGAACACGACTGAGGGCTTGACCTCCGATACTGCACCCTAAGGGGACCCTATTAAATTCGTATTGTTGCCAAGGTGTTACGAAAGCTGTGAATTTTTTTGACGATTCTGTCAATGAACATTGTAGAAAACTCGCGTTCAGATCGATGACGCTGAAAACTTTGGCTCTACCTAAGTGTTGAAAAGCAGACTCTATGCTCGGGATTGGATAGGGGTCGAATTGAATCTTTTTATTAATTTTTCGATAGTCAACTATCAATCTATGCCCTTCTCCTTTTTTCGGGATTATAAAGGCTGGGCTGGCATAAGGGGACTTTGAAGGGCGGATGACACCTTTGTCCTCAAGGTCATTAACAATCTCCCTAAAGATCTCCATTTTCGGGGGGGCACAAGAATATGGGCCAGATCTAACAGGGATATTATCTTCCACAACAATCTCATAGGGCAAGACGTCACATTTCCCTAGTCTGGTAGTAATCACGTCAGGGAACTTTCTTATGACATTTTGAATGGCCTCCTGATAATCACTAATATACGCACATGATACATCCAAGGATTTATTACACATAGAAATTTTAACATTTGGGGAAAATTCAAAAAATAACTCTCTCCGAAACAAGTTCACAACAGCCCTACTTTCCCATAGAAAATCATTTCCCAAGATAACCTCCTGGGGAATCGACGGGACACAAAATAATTTCCTTTTCCAAGAAAATCCACCTATTTTAACATTTAAAAAAACAATTTTGTCTACCCATAATAAACTGCCATTTCCTATCACAAATGGTCTCGGATCAATCTGTTCTATCTTATAGTCAACAGTATCCTTTAACTTATTGAGTAAATCAACACTAATAAAAGATCCACAAGAACCTGTGTCTAACAATGCATGGGTAATATGGGAACCTATTGACAACTGAACTGTGGGAGGGGAGGGAAGACACTTTTTTCTACCCCGACGCGTAGTGGCACCTCCTTTTACACCACGCGCTATGAGTTTAAAGTTGGACACTGGCGCTGATAATGTCCCATTTGCCAACAGCGGTAACATCTAATTTTCGAGGGGTCAGGGAGAAGAGAAGGTTTAACTCGACTATTGGCCTGACTATTCAAATTTCGCGGCAAAACGGGGTTATGCGGTCTTGGCCCGCAAGCGGGAGGGGGTGGTATTTTTCCTACCGTAACTGGCTTCCTATAGCTACTTGCCGGGTGGGTCTCTAAATACTCCCTCTCTGCCTGCAAGGATCCTTCTATGTTAGAAGCTAGACTATATAGTTCTGTGATAGTACTCGGTCTCCACGAAAAAACAAAATGTCTACGAGTGAGCGGGGAAACGTTTTCTAAAATGAGTTCTACAATTTCTCTTTCAGAGAGGTCCAAATTCAAAATTCCCGCCGCTTCGGAGATGGCCAAAATGAATAACCTAAATGACTCATCTGGGTTTTGGAAGCGACGAACAAAGATATTTCTAAGTCTTTCAATCTCTCTTTTATTCACTAAGTCCTCCAGCACTTTAACTTTGATTACGTCCCACGATAAACCTGATTGGATGCCCTGTGATACAATATGAGCTAAAAAACCCGATGTCTTTCCTATACATAACGTCAGGAATTCCCCGTCCCCTACAAGTTTAAGCTTGTGTACCCTATTAACTGTCAAAAGAAATTGAAACAACTCCGTGCTTGACTGACCGTCACACGAAACAATGTCCTTTAAACAGTCTCTAGCCATATTCAATTGAATTTTATTTGAATGGGTAGTAAGCGGTACGCTCTCACAATTACGGGGGGTTTGTATTCCTACATCTAGTTTACTACGCTCGGTCACATTTTCCTTAACCTGATCCACCATATCAGAAGGAATGGGATTTACACTAAGGCCTGGTTCACAAGGATAGAGATCGCTGGACTTACATAAGTTTTGTGATAATAACGCCCGCAACTGGATAACTGTGGCTGAGGGAGGGTACTGGATATTCCTCGCGTTGAGTTCCGCCACGAGTTCGTCTGCCTTGAGCGTGTAGATCTCAGACTTGGAAGAGATTCGACTTTTTTCAGTGGTGGAGTCCATGGCCGAGGATGAGTTCATGAAACACACAAAATAACAGAATAAATATGTGATCTCACACGCCCACTCTGCAATTAGCAGAGTGGCGCAGAATTGTGACGTCGCCCTTACTCTTCCTAGAAGACTAAGGCTGGCGCACAATAAGAAAACTAAACTAAAATAACAAGGTAGCAGGATTTGCAGAGGGCGGTGAGAAAATGCAAGATACAAGTAAACAGCCTGTTTACGTATAATGTCCTTGACTTGTACTCAAAAATATTTAGGACGCCAAGAAGGATAACAAAGGCAGAAAACTAAATTATGACGAAATGTTTCAAAAAATAACATGGTGTAGTTTTATTGATGTTAACAAAAAATTTGAATAGGATACATAAAATGGAAAATGAGTTATTCATACAATGTACAGTTTAGAGAGGCTATTTGTATATGATAGTAATATAAAAAAAAAATAAACAATGGACTCTACAGGCCCGCAAGGCTAATGAGTTAAATTACGGAGATATTTACTATACAAAATATGGTCGTCGAAAACAAATTTACTCATTCCGAGTGATAACATTGAATTTTTGCCATATGGGCCAAAAGGTTAAACGGAGCCAGTGATATCATTACTGAAACTCATTGAAAACATTGAAAACATTGAAAACTTCCATTTGCCTGGTTAACCGAGTTTACCATAAACATTATACGGAAATACCGCATTTGATACCTTCTAAAACATACGACCAATTTGTACTTTAAATATTTGTAACTGTTCTAACTTGACTTTTGAAAAGTTACGTACATCAGACTTATTTACATTTCAAAAGATTCTATATTAACATTATGAATGTTACGTGGTGACTCTACATCTGACAATTTAGAACTGCAAAAGATTCGACCTTAACATTTTGAAAATTACATAAAGTTTATACCTCTGACATGTTTATACTCCACAAGAATTTAAGTTAGCTCTTTGAAAGTTACGTGGTAACTCTACCTCGGACAAATTAATACTTTGAAAGATTCGTACTTAACATCTTAAATGTTACGTGGTGACTCTACACCTGACAAATTTAAACTGCAACATATTTGAACTTAACATATTGAAAGTTACATAAAGTTTATACCTCTGACAAGTTTATACTCAAAAAAGATTCTAAGTTAACATTTTGAATGTTACGTGGTAACTCTACATCTGACAAATTAATACTTTGAAAAGATTCGTACTTAACATTTTAAATGTTACGTGGTGACTCTACACCTGACAAATTTAAACTGCGACATATTTGAATTTAACATATTTAAATAATATCTGTTGAAGAGTTTTATTCGTACCTAAATAAACCCAAGGAATGTCCAAGGGGGCGGCCCTGCCGAGAGAAGTCAAGTCCTCACGGACAATCCAAGCATATATACGATTATACCAGCTCAGAGAGGGGGATAAGGGGTGACTCAAAACATAGGAAAAACAAGACACATGACGGGAGGGAGGGGATAAAATTGTATCAAACGTGGAGCAAAATGAACATTCTGGACGTATTACACATTTACGGCGCATGCTCACCACACACCCCTTCACACCCCGCCACGGGGGAATAGAGCATTGCATTTTACTCTTTCAATGTTTATGGTGCGTTCAGACGAACAATGATTTTTGTGGAAGGAGGACGCGATTATTCTTTCGTGTGATAACCAGTCAGTCGGGGCAGCACAGTGGGGGACATTTTTGGTGAGTTTCTTGCACTTAGACTTTTTCTTGGAGCATTTGTTCCAATAAATGCTACAATTTAAGGGGGCCAAAACTAGAATGTACTTGGATTAATCATCTACATATTTTGTATTTATTATTTGCTACTGTAACAGCTGGGTTGCTTCTGACACAAATGTAACGGTCAGGGTGAGTGTGGAAGGGCGTAAACGTTGGCAGACCTTGTAATAGTGTTTATTTTACAAAAGCTACATGTGATTCTTAAAATACAGAGTTCAAAGAACAGCATTGAAGGATCCACATAGTCTAGTTGGATTTTGACTGTTTGTTGGCCATAACAGGATTCTGTGTAACCGATCATCTAGTAGTTATTCCTCAACAGCGGTTCACACACAAGTCCGTCTTTATTTAATAAGGAGATACAAGGTCATTGCTTTCACCGATACTCAAACCTGTGAGTTTAACTTGGAGACTTTGTTAACCCGACATACTATATGTCACAGACGCATGTAACCACGAACCTATGATCCAAAACAAGCGCACCACACAACTGTCCAGATAAGAGAGCCTCCCAGCCCTTCCTCTGGACCTGTACTTAATAAAACATTGTACCCTAGTTCTTAAGACATGTGCAGGCTAAAGGGTTTTGCAATCAAACACTTAACACTGCAGCTACGACACGCTCCCATGTTAAGAAATCCTATCACTAATCCAACTCGAGTCGGCAGATTTATTTATACATAGTGTTTTTTAATTTATTGCTATATTGTAATACTTAGCTCTTACACTATTCACAATAAGTTTATAAAAATAATTTTGACATCACTGGTATTTATTTTATTAAAAATATTAATGTAAACATAGTAAATTTAACTACTCAATTGATTTAATTCAGTATTCACTCGAATTTTAGCAATTTTATTCAAAATTATTTGATTTGATCCAAAAAAAATGCTATTCATACACCCCTACCAAGATTTAAATGAAATTTATATCATTTTCCCTGGAAAGGTTTTTCAAAGACATGCACTCAACACTCTAGAGAATTTGAAGTATCTAGAGTGGTTTAAAAAGAACCTTGTAACCCCTAATAAAACAGATATATTCTGAAGGTAATCTTGCATCCAAACAATGATATTGGCAAGTTTTTGTTTTTTTAATATTGCTATCTTTAAATTAAGCTCTACAGTAAAACATTTTGTGCATTTTAAATGTGGTTATATAAATGCTCATGTCATTAATTAACATATTTAATAACTTTCTAACTAATAGTGTATGGGGAAGGAGGATAAATAAAAATGCACTGACATTTTCATGAAGAAATGAAGTGGAAACTTAAGTGATAAATCATATTTGGAAAACTGACTCCACTGTACAAGGCAGAGATTCAAACCTATACATCCTAGTCATTGGCAATTCAGTCTATTGCAAGACTGATGGCTTAATCCGTGTGACCATTAGTGCAGGTACAATTGCTTAATTCAAGTGGGGGCAATCGGTTATTGAAACCATAATAAGTGACCTCTTGAATCACTCATAAATTAACCGCATTTGAGTAGTAATAAGACATCGGTTTCAATTGGAATTTGAACCAAAGAGTTTTATAATATGATTTTGGTAGGAAGAACAGTAAAAGTTAGTTAATAAAACAATTTCACTAGATTCATACATCAATTCACGTTATCTGTAGATTTCTCTTTTGATAGATATTATCAATACCTTTAGAAGAACATAAACAATATAGTAAAATGCTATCCATGTTGGCTACAATGAAATAAGTTTAAATTTTATCTACGGTTCTTCTAAACAAAATCAGGGTATAAAAGAGTTTGATAAGTTGTACATTGCTCACTCTTTAAGTATGTTTCAGTCCATTTGTTGTATCTTTCAGTGGTATTGGCCGAGGTGCAAGGTTTCAGGACTATGGCTATGGCTATCCCTATGGCCCACAGAGGAACAGAAGAGGTGACCTGTCACTAGAGGATGATCTCGAACCTTATAAGGATGCCACACCCACAACGTTGAAGCTTGTTATGACTCCGGAGGGTCGCAGGATATCGATTGAGCCTAGAGACCGCAGGGTTAATGTAATTCCGAGTGATAAACCTATCAGGTAAATAAAAATGTTTAATGAAGAAGCCTTGTTTTCAAATGGTGTCACATTAAATACTATATACAATTTATTGCATTTTTGTGAGTATCAATAGCTCAAAATTATAATAGTATCTAGTATGAAAAAAACTATTGTGTGAAAAACTTATTATTTTATTACATTTAAGAATCTAGTCACTATTGTATTTGACATGCATTTCAGATGTTTTCTTAACTGACAAATAATTGGTAGAACTTTTAATAATAATAATTTGTTTTCCCTGAATTTCCTAATTTTTTTATGTTAAAAAAAATATTGGTCCCTATGTTCAATTTTTAATGAGGTTAAAGTGCTAAAAGCCGGAATATTATTTTTACTATCTATTAAATTTAATTGTAATTTTAATGCATATTAAAATAATCATGGTATATTTCCTGATAGCTTGCAAATAAAATTTAACCTTCAAAACAAGCAACAACTTTTAACTAAACCTGTTAAATGTTGTTAATATTTTGTGTAAAAATACAGCTCACCCTAGAAACCACAAACTACACTCCCGAGAGAAAAAAATCTAAGAAGTATGCCAATTATGAAATTGATTAGAAGGAAAGGGGAGTGGCTGTAAAATAGGGTTATTGGTTTACCCGGTGCTAAAAAGTCAAAAATTTTGACTTCGACCATAAATTATTAAGCAAAGCCAAACTTAATAGGAAATAATTGATTTATTGGCCTAAAATTCTGTTTAAATATTTACATTATTTCCATCTATTTAAAGTATAGCTCACAATATTGTATTCAAACAGTATTGTTACTAATAAAAAAATTGCTCATTAAAATATCAACAAATATTGAATGACAAAATAAGTTTCATGGCAAAATTAGATTTAGTAGTAACTTATTATAAATAAAATAATCAAGGCCTGATTAAACTAATGAAGATTGGTTTTTAGGTAAAATAACTAGGCCTATACATGATCTCGACTTTCAGGATATTGAATTTTCCTGAAACTAGGCTGGAAAAATTATTTCTCAGATTTTTCCGGCAAAATTAATATAAAAGAGTTACAATTAAGGATCTTAAATCAATTTGATGTTTTTATTCAATGTTCGAAAAGATATTAACTAATTAAATTTAAATTAACCTTTTCTTCCATTAAGTAGAAGGTAGGCCTACCTAAAATTTCACTCACTTTTATTCTATAACTACCTAGTCAATACAACTGAGCATCATAAAATAACTTAACCACCCTACATACATTTAATGGTGATATTTATCCCTGAATAGATTTAACACACTCAGCACCGGGCCAAGATTATGTACCTACCCTCAGAAACCAGCCAATTTTAGGAATTTATAAAATTGAAATTTTTGGCCAAAATAAATCAAATATTTCTCCAGTAGAACATAGAGGTTAGTTTTCTGCACATACTAATATCAACAGATCTTTAATATCTGTCAAGAGTGTCCTGGAATTTTGTCAAAACCTTTCTCTTTATTAAAAAAGTTTTGACAACATTCCAGGACACCATTAACAAATATTCAAGATCTGTTTATATTGGCATGTGAAGAAAGCTAAGCTCTATGTTGCTACTGGAGAAATATTTGATTTATTTTGGCCACAAAAATGTAGTGCTATAAAAACTGTAAAATTACTCGTGCTCCATTCTACCGCACCTTAAATCATTTGAAAAGAAAAGTTATTTACCGTTAAGGCCTACACTTAAAATTAGCTTACTTAAATATATAAAATCACTTTCAGAGAAAAAACCCACACTACTTACACTTAATAGGATGTAACCTTAAAATAAAAAATTAAGTTATCCATACTCATTATTAAATCGCTTTGGAAAAAAAGGTAAGCTATTCATAAAATGAGATCACTTGGAAATTAAAAAATAATGATACACTTAAAATGTGATCACTGAAAACAAAAAGGCTAACAATAAGACACTTAAAATTTGATCACTGAAAAAAAAGGGCTAACAATGAGACACTTTGAGAGGAACGAGAAATTATTCATCAGTGTCACTTTCTTCATTTTGATTGGTTTCTTTTGGTCCTCCCACAAATTATCATGATCTGTGTCATCCATCTGATTGGATAGGCAGCACTTTTTAAATCTGTGGACAAAGGGTTCAGCAGATATTCTTCCCCAAGCAGTTAATATCCACTTGCAAAGCAGGTTTAACAAAGGCTTCTTAATCTTGCCACTGGGGGATGATCTCCTGACAAAAGCCAGTCTGCATATTCCCTTCAGAGATTGTCCTTGAAAACTTTATTCACAACCACATCAAGGACTTGTAGTTGTGAAGTCATACCTCCTGGAATAACAAGATCTGAATTTGTTGCCTTGACTTTATTTTTCACCTCTGGAGTGAGCTGCCCTTTGAATGCATCAAGCACAAACATTGCCCGTTTTTTTTAGAAGAGCTCCAGGCCTTCTATTCCACATGACTGCTAGCCAATCACACATCAGTTCTACTGTCATCCACCCCTTCTTTTGACACATGACAATGACAATTTCTTTCGGGAGGGTTTTTCTTCTTAAAATCACATATGGGGGGTGGCTTCCTACCATCAGTAGTTACAGCTAACATAGCTGTAATGCGAAATTATTTTTTTTGCCAGTGGTCTTCACAACAATGGATTTGGATCCCTTTTCATCGATGCAAGTATTTCTTGGCATGTTGAAATACACAGGTGTTTCATCGGCGTTTCCAATCTGACTAAGAATATAGTAATTCTGTCCATGGAGGCTAATTACATACTTTTGCTATTTCACCAACTTCTCTGCATAGTCAGCGGGCAACTTTTCCACTAAAGAAGTTCTTCGTCTTAGTGACAGATCACTTCTGTGTATGAATCTTCGGGACCACCCAAGGCTTGCCTTGAATTCCCTTTGTGGCATTTGTAGCTCTCTTGCAGTTTATTGGGCCATCAATCTGATTACATCATGATTTAATGAATATCCATCACATCTCTTTTCCTTTACAAAAGAAAGAACATGTGCGTCAATTTCAAGGTTACGGCCATGCTTGGGTCCTCGAAAGGCTTTTCACGTTGAGATGATGTTCTTAAGTTTGGCTATTAACTTCAATATATATCAATTTAACAATATGCATATCCTATAAGTACAAAATTGAATGTGTATTCAAGAGTGTGATTTTAGGTCCCATTAGAGTTTTATGAGAGCTGTTTCTTGGAAAAAATTGCGGCTTATTTTCAGGCCAATACAGTAGTAGGCCTACTTGAAAAGCACAGCCTACACTGTAATCATTATTTTGTCAGACAAAAGAGGTAACCATGAATAAAATCGGGCCTTTTTAAAAATAATAATTGTTAAGTGTAGAAAATCTAACGTGCCTAATACCCTACCCACCTGCCTCTATAAGAAACTTGGACTCGACTGTCTCAGCGCATGCTCACTTCTGAAACTTTCACCTCACAAACAATGTTGTAAATATTTTATTGAACACATTAAAACTCTTTAAAAACTGAATACAAAACTAGAATTACAAATAAACTCGAAATAAATAAAACAAATTACGCCTTTTTTTTAACGGAATTAAGAACACATTACACACTATGCAAAGTCAGCCACCATGATGTATATGTTTATTCGCCAGAGTGATGATTAAATAAACATGGTTGTTAATACTTACTACCCAACTGGTTTTAATCATCTACATCTATGAAAAAAAAAAAACCTCATACAATCCTTAAGTTAGATATTTGGTTGGTTTTCATGAAAAATAAACACTGTCGACAGACACTAATAAAACTATTTATGCCTACCGGCTTACTTATTTTTTATCGGTTGTTTGTCTAAAATCATTTCAGGTAATCTTATCACTTAGTAAGTGCTATCAAGTTTTAAGAATCAAATAACAACTTGCTAATTCATAATTTGTTTTTAAATTGATTTAGCTAAGACTTTAAAAAAAAATGTTATTGAAGTAATTGTAAAAATATTCAAGCATAGTCCTGCCTGTTAAAATGGGAATGAACATATTGCAAGAGTTGAAAATATTTTTGTGTTTTAAATAGAATGTATTCTTAGATAACGATACATCACTAAAATCAACTATATTTCTTGTTTTCTACACAATAATAGATAATAGATATAAAAGTAAATAATAGTAATAAGTACTTAGGCATTATTGAGTTCAGCATTTTTTATGTATGTTTAGTTGTTAAGCATGTGGTTTTAGTATTTTAAAAATAAATCTATATTTTAATTTTTACTTTCTTATTGAAATAAATTATAATCCTTCACTGATTAAAGTTGATCAAAAGATAACTAGTTGTTTAATTCAGCTGGATTTTAACCAGTATTTTGCGAGGGGTGGTTGGGGTTGATTGAAATAAATCTTAATTTACAGTTTAGGTTTATATTGTTTAATGTAGGTCTAGTTGTAAATCATTCAAATTTCTAACAATTTTCTATGATTTGGATTTGAGATTTGAAAATAAAATGTAGATTCGGATTCGAGAAATAGTGGATTCGACCGATCTCTAGTTATAAGGTTTTGCACTAATTATGCTAATGAGTTTTAGGGACAAAGAAGGCTATATTTATAGGACGTGTACCCACATTTAAAGTAGACTGGAAAACATTTTGGAAAAACCACCTTCAGTGCATGTGACCTAGATCTAATATTGATCTCCCTGTCATCAGCAGTCTAGTCTACTGCAACTTATAACATGTAGACACCAAAGCGGATTATATATACATCAATAAATTAATTTGTGTTGGAATTATGGTTTGAACCCTTATACACTTAAAGATATTTGAGAAACTAGCTGATTTAAGACTTGGATTTTGTTGTTGTAGTTTGTTTTATCGCTTTAATATGTAATTTGTTTTAATGCTTCAATGCAACCATATTTGTGGTTAAGACTCATTATGATGATGAGGATTAATAATAATAATAATAATAATAATAAAAACAGACCCCAAGTCATAAATTTAACACTTAACTGAATTTATGAATGTTATAATTAATGAATCATAGAAAAAAAAAGTTAACATTTAGTTATTTCAATTTTACATCATTCCATTATATCTATATTTTCTCTACTATTCATTATTTTTCCCAAGATTCCCAAGAATTAGAGATCCAGTATTCACAGATAAAATACAGATTGAGATTCATAAAGTAACAGATTACACTCAACTTTAGTCAGGATGTATAACGTCATTGCGCTTTGTTTTTAGTTTCGACAATTTTCATTCTAGATTTCAAAGAGATAGTTTGAAAAGTAAAAGTAATGTTAAATACAAATAAAAAAGGAAATTAAATTCGACTTTGATTTATGCTTTTTAAGTTTTGTTTTTTATTTACATTTAATAAATAACATTTATATATTTTTGTGGAAAGCTTGGAAACTTCACCTCTAAAACCAAATCAAGCTAAGATTTATATTTGACTCAAAATTCCAAATATTAGGGAAAAAACTTAAATTGAGTTTGAAATTTCAAATACAAATATTTCCCAGATTCAAATTTAACTTAATTTTACTAAAAATTAAATTTCAATAATTTAATAAACAATTATCAAACTTTTATAGAAACTAACATTGTCCAATAGTTTAGAAAAAATGTCATAACATTTTCTGGGAAGTCATTTAACCATATATTATTTTAATTTGATAAAAAATGCATGTGTAAACTATTCAATTCAGAATTTATTAGAAACATTTTGTTTGTAAAAAAAATATTATTTATATTCGATTTTAACTTTATAAAAGCATAATATTTGATTTGGAATTAATTTGAGTTTGTTTGCAAAGGTTTGGACACAAAAGAGATTATCTTGGATTCACAGAGGCTTATCTTTGCACAGCCTTAATGTTGTTTACTTACCACACAGAGCTAAAAGAGGTTTTTACTTGAATATTTGTTAACTTTGTGTTTTCAGTGACTTCTTTCATACACCCACTAAGAATAATTTGGAAGCTGTATCTTCTGAAAATGATTTGGTGAGTAGAAAGTTATACCACTTATAATCTTAAACTGGTGCATGTCCACCCTAAAGTGGTTAGAGAGGTAGAAGATCTACTTCATTGTCAGGTGCAAATGCCGAGATTAATTCTCTATTAATTTGTTTAGCCATACTTATCTCTTGCTGTTACTAGGGGACATTATCCCCAAGCACACAGTAGTCATACACGAGGGGTTAATATTGCAATATTGCCTTAGTGAAAAATTGCTATACTCTGTTAACAAGAATGACATAGTGCAAATTTAGTGTTTATCCTACATTTACAAGAACTATGGGTCTTAGTTGAGAATTTTTATTTTGTAAACGTGTATTTTTTTAAACTAACATATTTTATGAATGAATAATTCATACACAAACACAGTTAAAATAAATAATTTTATTTAGATTTTAAATGCAGTAGATTCTGTTTTTAATACATTAATTAAAATAGGCTACTTTTTTATTGGACTAAACAATGAATTAAACAAAAACAAAACACTTTCAATAAATATTTCAGACAACTTGAAGAACTACATACAGTAAATAGTAAAACACATACAATAAATAAATAAAAAATCTTATCTAAATCAAATTAACGCGGGCTATCAAAGAGGATTAACATTCAAATCATGATATTTCAAACATTGTTATCTATTAAAAACTCGTAATAAACTCTGTCAGTCAATTTTCACTCTGGGGTTTTGAAGAACTTTTCCAATGTTATTTACAGAGACAAAGGAAACATATCTTTCATTCATTTTGTAACATTTAGTTATGGCACTTATTTAAAAACATAATTTTAATTCCCTCAGCTTCATCAGGTTCGTTTTGGCAAATTACATATTCATGCAGGATTCGAGGATGTATAATGTGATATATCTTGATGAATATCCTAATATTTATATATCAATATGTATATCAAGCAAAGGAACTTAATTTTTTTTTAAAGTATATTTGCTATTGAAGTGTGGCATAAGTTAGAAAATGACCTACAAAATAATGACACAGTGAACTGACATATTGTGTTTAACGTAAGAATATGGCAATAGTTCCTATACACTACTTGGTGAACTTGTGTGATCATAAATTCCATGGATGAAATCTAACTGAAAAACATAAAGAACTAGCCTTAGAGCATCTGGATTCTCTCAGTAATAATTTAATACCAATGGTTATGGCTCTATCAACAGCGAGTGTGCCCTCTCCCTTATATTTGTTTGGTAAGCAATTCTATACCCTCCCTCCATTGACTGTTGAAATTGATCAATATTACAGAATCTGCTCCGTGATTTGATTCCAGGGCAAATTAAAAAAGAGCTTGAAGTTTTGGCATAGTCCAATAAAAATTGAGAAATCAGTTGGTAAATGTAAAGGCAAGTGAGTTAATTTTTTTTTTTCTTTCAAATACCAAAGATTCATGCAGTAAAACAACTTTAGAAGGGCTTGGCCTGTGTCAGAGGAAGGTGATCTGTAAATGTATATGACTATCTCTTCACATACAATTTATCTATCGTTCCTTGTATTATATTTGGAAGAAGGTACAGGAAAGGTGGATAGAAACATATAAAAGGGGGGACAAACACAATATGGCCTTTACAATGAAAAGAAGAACACAGTTCACACTTTACACTGCTGCCATTGGACAAAGAGGTAATGGATGTCTCTTAAAGAAAATTGATCGTCACCGTGATCGTTCCTTGGAAATTGTACCTAACTCCTTGTTCCTATTTTTAAGTGTGCCCTTCCTAGTGTAGCACAGATGTGGGGTAAATATTTATGCTTCTATTTCTCATTTACTTTTGAGTTTTTCCTCTGTGTGAACATATTTGTTTTGGTATTTTGTCCAAAGGCATAACCTTTTTTTCACACTGGATTTAGAAGTATGGCCAACAAGGAGACAGTTTGTATCTGTTTTTATAAAGCAGTGCTCTAATTATAGGCTATTTGTGGGATGGCGTTTACTCGTGCCTATCTTTTAGTTAACAATTCTTTGCTCTCTAAGATATCACTAATTACACAGACTATTTTCACTCCATGAACAACTTTGGATGCACACTCATAAAACTCCATGCATTTATAACTCAATTTAGGTTAAATATATCTTTTGTTAGGAAATATGTTTGTCTCAGACCTACAGCTGTATACTGGTTCACAAAAGTCACGAAAAAGTCACTATTTGCAAAATAGACCAAGAAAGTCATGGAAAAGTCACTAATTGCTATTAAAAAAAAAGCAAAAAGAGTTCTTGAAAATTCACAAATTTTCAATATGGTCATAAAATCACAAAAATATTTGTGTTTGAATTTCCTGGGTTTTTACTATGATAACAAGGACAAAGTTAACTTTAGCCATCTAGTTAAAGTTTAATCTGTGTGTGAGTGCATTTAGCCTAGACATGCATTACATAAAATTATATAATGTCTAACAATTTACTGAAGGAATTTTGTGGTCAAAAAGTCACTAATTTTTGTTTCTCCAACTCAGTAAACCAACATATATAGCACATTGTTACACCTTGATATTGTTATGAGTGTAATAGATTTATGTTTGTTTATTTCATTCATCTATTAAATTAAATATGAATTAAACAATAAACCTTGTTAAGCTTCATTGTAGCCTCGCTTCTGGAAAATATAAATAAACTTATGATTCTTATTTAAGTTTAAAAGTGAACTTTATTGTGTTGATTAATCTGAAATTGACATACCTGGAAACAAGATCTAAGCTTAAAGGGCTTTGGAAATGTATACTAAAAGAGTGTAGAAACACTATATAGTAATGTAATCAAATTAATTATTGCCTAATTGCTTGGAAATTCATAATGTACAATAATGTAAAGTAATTGATAGTGAAGGAAGCCAACCCATAAGAATAATTAGGCTAGGTCTAGATAGGGACAAAGGCTTAGCCCAACTATTCTTTCAGGTTGGCTTCTTTCATTATCATTTACTTTACATTATTCTTGTACAGTGTTTCCAAACAGTCTTAAATATTTCCTTACCTAACTAGAAATTCATATTAGAGTTTTTTTTTACTTATAAATTACATATATAGGCTGACTGTCATACGAAATTGCTTGTTATTGAATTCAAACTGAGGATATCAACCTCGATTCTTGGCTCTGAAATTCAATTAAGTGGAAGTTTCGGCATTTAAACGATAAAACAATATTCAGAATTGTGTAGCTTTTCATCGTGACCATTATAAAGTTGAAAACGGTGAAAATTAATTAAGTTGTATATGTTGAAGAATCAAGAATTTAAAAAATTCTCTTGAAATTTTAGAATTTGGATTCATTAAAAATTATTATGACATCTATAATATAGTAAATCTTTATATTATATATATTTCTAAATCAAATATTTGCCATGTAATTTTTAAGTTTCTGTAGAAGTTCTCATTAAAAACAAATACACTACATGGTGTCTGCTCACAATTGAGTCATATTGACTAAAGATTTTAAAAATATATTGTATTAGGTAGTTTAATTTTTCTTTCAAATAAATAATTTTTCTGTTTTTCTGTTCAGCTTGGACCTGGCATTATTATGGCGCTGCCTGAGGGTGATGGCTCTGTCCTAGGAGGTCCGTGCAACTACTGCAAGAAGATCACAACATTTGTTTGCATCAATTGTGACTTTCCATACTGCTCCGCTACTTGTCAAGTTGAACATTGGCATGATCACAAGAAACTCTGTTTCAGGCTGTAAGAACACTTTGATTTATTTAAATAAGTTGTTAAATTATTCTTTCATAATTTATTCATAGGCCATCTATGATATTAACACCCTAGTCATGCATATTTTTATTTTTTTAGGGGAAAAAATTTGAAGAAAAAGGTTAAATCAAGAGATATGGGTGGTGGTGATGGAGGGTTTATTGAACACCAGGCAGAAAGCAGCACAAACCACCAAAAGTTTAATAAGAGGGGTGATGATAAGCATCTCGACGGTAGTACACCTTGTAACACTGATGGGTATCAAGGCCAAAGAACATTCAAGGACGAGACAAATTTTAGCGATCGCAAACAATACAGAAACAGGCATGATGAAAGAAATGGCAATTTCAACAATGGAAATCAGGATCATAAGGAAGGGGGGCTTAATAGCGATTGTCATAGCCCAAGACAAAACTTTGATCCCAATGACCAGCCTGAATGCAAATTAAATGACGATGAATCAGGCAGGTACAGGAATAATGGTTTTAATCATGATATACTTAAGCAAGATTTCAACAGAAATGACAAAGAAGGCAACAGGAATTCTCATAGTAATGACAACGGTAAGCGCATAAGTGAACAGTTTTTTAAAGTATCTCAATCAGGACAAAATTTTAACAAGGACAATCAAAGTGAACACAGGCCCAGAGAAAATTTTAGCCAGAATAGAGATAGCAACAGTGGGGGACATAGAAAAGACAATTTTGAGCGCAGGGGGGCACAGTTCAGTAGGGATGGCCCTTCAGGGCAAAATTTCAATAAGGACACTCAAAGGGAAAACAGGGTCAGACATAATTTTAACCCTGACAAAGACGGCCATGATCAAAATGGAAGAGACAATTTTGTGCGCAGTGGTGAACAGTTTAGTAAGGATGTCTTTTCGGGGCAAAATTTCAATAGCAATAACCAAGGGGAAAACAGGACTCACCAAAGGCGATATAATCAAGGCAGAGAAGGTGGTGGAGGTGGCGATGAGCGGCTTGGAAGGGGCAATTTTGATGGCTCGAACGGTAAACCACACAACAACCATAATAGTGGTAATGATCAAGATAGTCGTCCATTTGAAAAGAACATCACAGGCCAAAACAAGGTGGAGGAAGATATTTGGACAGAGGTTAGTTTATATTCTCTTGCTGTATAAAAGGGTCTTCCCAATTTTGTTGTTTATTTTCTGGTATAAATTGATATATTTTAGTAATTTGTAAATTGAATCTACCAGCTTGTAAACAAAACCCACATGATTTCTTAAACAAAATGGTACCATGGTTTTATAAATTCATTATTTACATTTATTTATTTGTCAAAGTAAATTGATAAATCTAAAGAAAAGGAAAAATAAACTACTAAGAGTAAATTTAATGAAGAAAGCCCATGTAGGGAAAGAGGAAAAATGTGGGACGAATCAAATGCACATAGGTGACATCTTCTTTCGTTCTTCTGTCTTCTATAGTAGAAGTAGTCACACACACATTTTAACACAAATAAAATAATATTTCGGCATTGTTGCCTTTATCAAACACGAAGAAGAAGAGAGTACAAATAAACACAAACAATGAATAACTCCCTTTTGAATTTTAAAAGAACGTTTCTTTTAAAATTCAAAACGGATTAATCCATTTTCTTTAGTTTTATCAATTTCCTTTATTATAAAATTATCTAATCATTTTATTTGTCAAAGAAAATTCATTTGGCCCTAACTCTTCAAAAAATTGGGTTTAAGCGTTGACCACTGAGAAATTAGTGTTCCATTTATTTTACTAACTGTTTTAGTAGAAAATTAACATAAATTATATACTATTAAGTAAAATTTAGAGGGGTAACCAGCAAACTTAACAAGGCAATCCTGGGATTGAATTCACAAGTTTGATCTTGTTCTCTATTTTTTTGCAAGCCAGATAAGGTTTGTCTTCCAACTTTATATGATTACTCCATATACACACTTACAGTAGAGTTTAATCTCAGTAGTCACGAGAGGGGTGCGGGCTGAAACACTGAACACAATTTTTATAGACAGTTATTTTGGTGTCATCCTCTCTTATGGTGATTACCTGTACGGCCCGCACCCCTTATCTGGCTTGCAAAAAATAGAGAACACGATCAAACTTGTGAATTCAATATATATATTAGAGATGAGCCACTCGAATCCACCGAATCCTGACAAGTATTCGTGATTCGAGGATTCAGTGTTTTACAGGATTCGGTGATCGAATCTTTCACCTCATAAACAAGGCATAATATTTTGAATTAAAAAATTACTTAGTTAGGCCTACTTTAGAAGCACAACTTGATCCGTAATATTTATTTTGTCGGTTAAAAAAGATAAAAATAAATAAAATATTCTTTAAAAAATAAAAATAATCGTTAGGTGTGGAAAATCTTACATACCTAGTACCCTACCCTCCCAACGTATGGGAAACTTGGACTCGACCGTTTCAACGCATGCTCATTTCTAAAACTTTCGCCTCACGAACAATCTTGTAAATATTTTAATAAACACATTAAAACTCTTCAAAAACTGATAATTAAAACTAGAATTAAAATAAACTTGAAATAAAACAAATTACGGCTTTAATTTTAACAGAAATAAGAACACATTACGCATGATACAAAGTCAGCGTCCACTACACACGATACAAAGACGACGGCCATGACGCATATTATGTTTACTCGCCCGATTGACGATTAAAATAAGGATACTGTTAATTCTTACTATCCAACTGGTTTTAGTTATCTAGACCTATACAAAGAAATCTAATTTATTGCATACGATCCTTAAGTTAAACATTTTGTTGGGTTTCATGAGAAATAAATACTGTCAACAGTCAGACAGGATAAAATTGTTTATTTATCTCTACCGGCCTACGCATCGTATATCGATTGTTAGCTTAGAATTGATTCAGGTAATCTGATCACTTAGTAAGCGATCTTGAGTTTTAAGAATCAAATAACGATTTGCTAATCCATCATTTGTTTTTAAATTGATTTTAACTTAAAGTTTATTATATTTTAAATATGTTATTGAAGTAATTGTAGAAATATTCAAACGTAGATCTGCCTTATAAAATGGGAATGAACATATGGTAGTCGAAAATATGTTCGTGTTTTAAATCGAATGTATTCTCAGAAATCGATATATCGCAAGTATCGAACATATTTGTTTTCTACGCGAAAATAGATAATGGATATAAAAGAAAACAATAATAAAACATACTTAGACATGATTGAGTTAACAATTTCCAATGTATGTTTAATTGTTGAACATGTTGTTTTAGTCTCTATTAAAAATATCCGTTTGTATTTTTATTTTTGCTATCTTAATACAATAAAATATCCTTTAGGGATGATTAAAGTTGATCAAAGGATAACTTGGCCTAATCTGTTTATTTCACGTTTTTTATAAACTTAACTTATTATAACAACACTTTTAAAAATAATTAAAAGACACTCAAATTTTGATTGATTTGATTTTTAAACAATAAAATGATTCTAGATTGTTTAATTTGGCTGGATTTTAACCTTTATTTTGCGAGGGATGGTTGGGGTGGATTGAAATTGAAAGCATGATTAAAATATATCTTAATTTACAGTTTAGGCCTATATTGTGTAATGTAGGTCTATTTGTAAATCATTAAACATTTTAACAATTTGCTAGGATTCGGATTCGAGATTCGAAAATAAAATGTAAATTCGGATTCGACCCATCTCTAATATATATATAAATATACACACAAAAAACCAGCGACTATAAAATACTAGTAGCAACTAAAACACAAATGCGTGCTTGAAATGTGATTCAAAGCATTATTGTAAATTGGTAATAATGATGATGTGCATTAGAAGATTCAAAAAGTAAGTACTAAGAATAGAGTTTTAGCCTTGTCAGCTATAATCACAAAAACACTATTCTAAGTTAGTAGAACCTTTTTTCTTTTTTTTATATATATATATATATATATATATATGTATGTATGTGTATACATATATATACACACACACACACACACACTAGCTTTTGCCCGCAGCTTCGCTCGCGTAAATGTTTATTTTGTCAGTAAATTCAGGTTGTCGGTTGACACAGGAAGTATGAAAATAAAAACGATGAACTTATTCAGGTTGTTGGTCAATACAGGTAGATTTAAGAAACATACAAACTACACAATATAAATCAGGATTAAGTGTAGGAGTAGAAAAGAAGTAGCGGAGTGTGTGTCAGTAGAGTACATAGGTTATGCCTTGCCGCGAATCGAAAATCCCACTCCATCTTAAATTTTACCTACAGTTTATTAACATCCCTTATTTATTCCGCTTGTTCTTGGCCGTTGCAATCATGGGAACAGAATAGATCATTATTTTAGGACGCTCCTATATAATATGTTGTATGTCCTTCCATTTGGCGCAAATACATACAAATTCTGGGTATTGGACACACGCAAACATGCTACATGTAGCTGGCCATGGGAAAAACATGGCTTTTCCAAATGCACCCCTGCTACCTGCAATGTTTGCCCTTGCGCTTTGTTAATAGTAATAGCAAAACTAAGTTTGATTGGAAACTGGAGTCTTTTGAATTGAAATGGTAGGTTAGTGGGGATTATTGGGATTCGCGGTATGATTACACTTTCCCCTTTTCCCACACCTGTTAAAATGCTGGCACAGATATTTTGCCCTAATTGTGTAATCCGAAGCCTCGTCCCATTACATACAAGGCTAAAAAACTATTCTTAATACTTACTTTTTGAATCTTCTAATGCACATTGTCATTATTACTCATTTACAATAGTGCTTTGAATCACATTTCAAGCACACATTTGTTTTCGTTGCTACTAGTGTTTTATAGTTGCTGGTTTTGTTAAATTTCTTGGTATTTTAGCTAGGTTATTGTGGTAAATAGAATGTGTAAGCCAACATCGATAAATCAATCATGTGATGTTATCAATTGAAAGTGAATTGGTGGAAGATATTAATTTTTATGAAGTGATTCACAAGTTTGCAGCTTTGAAGGCAAGGAAAGGAAATTTCTGATTTAGTCTAGATGTACACTTTGTGCAGAAATTCTTCTGTATTGGTTGAGTATACAGTTACCTCCCAATTATCCACAGTAATGGAGGGGACTATTGCTGTGGACAACCCAAAACCGCAAACAATCCGCATATTTATTAAAACAAGAGATTGTTGCACATTTAATTCAAACGAGTACTCACCTAATGTGATTGCGTTTGTGAACACATTATATTTCACACACCAAGTTAATAAAAATTAACACTTTAAATCTATGTACAATATACTCAAAATAGACAAATCACTCAAAAAGTTTGTATTAGTCTTCTGCTCTGTTGCAGCTGCTTTCTTTTTCCTTATTCTACTATGTATTTTCCGTAATATCAGCTTGTCAGATAGGAGTGCCTCATCTTATTGTTCCAGATAAATAAGCAATTTAGGAGTCTATTACAGTGCTGCCCTCTTAGATCAACTTTTTGTCTCTTTGGCCGTCATCTTTTCACTAGAGGTTTACTAGTACAACAATCGGTATTTCCATATTCTTCAACAACACTGTGTTTTTCATAAACATATCCCTTTTGTTGGTGATGCCGTGGTTAAGCCGCAGAGTGGATAATCCGCTCGCGGATAATCGGGAGTTTACTGTATTAACATATCTATTTGTATAAAACTTTTACATTATTTGGGTCATTAATGATTAGGCAAACCTAATCCATTAATGTATCTCATGTAATGAATGGTGAATGATAAAGATTAGGATTAAAATGAACACAATTTTTATTGAAGTTCTTAAACATATTTACCTCGAATTTTATTGTTCTATTATTGAATTCTTACTCTAACTGCATGAAACAACCCATATGTAAATACATTTAGGTTCTGCATAATATGATATTGTAATTTAATTGGGAAATTTTAATTTTGTAAGCTTATGTTACTACTTACTAGTGCCATTACATCCAGTGATATACGGGAATTATGATTTATAAGTAACGTTAGTACACAAAACATTACTAGGGATCTTGAATCTTCTGATATGGGAGGTGACAATGATCCTAATGATGCCCCTACCTAACCTAATCTTACCTTGATGTTCCCCACTACATGATCCTATTATATAACCTGAACCATAGTAGAAACAAGCAAGGTAAAAGTTAAGGAATTTTATAGTAAAATTTATAACTACCCTGTTATAGTCAATTAAAGACTCATTCTGACTTGTTGAACCCGGAATAACAACACTGCTACGTCAATGTTTTTTTTGTTTTTTTCTTGTGTTTGTCACAAATTTGTATTAATTATTTTATAGGAGACTAATGCAGCTATCGGCCAGCCTAGTGTGAATGATAAACAACCAACAGATGGCATCACTCATTCCAATGAAGAGATGAAACAGAGGCAGGAATTTCCAACCACATTTACTGATGTATGTAAAATATGTTCAATTAATGGAGTGCAAGTCCTAGTATAAATTGTTTTGTAAATATCTCATTACAAATAATGTAATGCGTTATACTATGAATCAAATTTAATTTAACTAGTGGCAAACGGTCAATGAAATTCAAAAATAGAGAATGTTATAATTATAAAATACCAGAGGTGTACGAAGCTTTGACTCGACTTCGAATCTTTGAAACAAAAGTCAGCTTCGACCTCGCTTCGAAAATAATTCCAGCTTTGAATCTTTGTCAATAAAATATTGACAGCTAAAATACTCTATGGTCAATTATTGCCATTTATAAATTATATAAAGAATATTTATTTGGAAAAATTTGAAAAAAAGTAATTGAATTGTAAGTTGTAATACAACTTGATGTATTAGATTAAAATTAAATATTAGTAACAATAAGTATAATAAAACATTTTCTAAATAATTTTAATACATAAAGTTTAATAAAGAAAAATATGATATATTTTTCTAGTGGGAAAAAACTAACAAAAAATATTCAAACTTCGGTTCGGCTTCGAGAATATTTCATATATTTGATTCTAGTTCACTTCGAATTGAAAAAGTGGACTTCGCACACCCCTATAAAATACCATTTTTAATCTACTCTATAGAATAAATACATTACTTGTAGGTACAGAGCCTATATTGTAATCAATAGTGTGTGTGTGTGTGTGTGTGTGTGTGTGTGTGTT
>CABFOV010005223.1:0-34407 GCA_902141375.1 Timema poppense
TTTTTTTTACTATAATCCTCTAGAATTTATTTGGAGTGGTCAACCCTATTTTTTTTACTATAATCCTCTAGAATTTATTTGGAGTGGTCAACCCTCAATTTTTTTTACTATACTCCTCTAGAATTTATTTGGAGTGGTCAACCCTAATTTTTTTTAACTATAATTCTCTAGAATTTATTTGGAGTGGTCAACCCTCAATTTTTTTTACTATACTCCTCTAGAATTTATTTGGAGTAGTCAGCCCTCGATTATTATTTTCTTTGAAAATCAACGCTCTTAGAATATATTTATGCCGTTTTTCACTTCTTTTTCCCAATTTTTAAATCGAAGATTTGCTTGGAAGCTATATGGAGTATATTTTTAAACTCATCATATTCGAAAATTTAAGAGGAGAGAGAACTAAATTCAGAGGGGTGGGGGCAAATTTGATCCAGGGGGAAATTTTATTTTAAGAGTGCAATGTTTCCTCCCCTTGGAATTCCACTTTCTCAGTTCTGCCGCCACTGGCCTTTATTTATTAAGTGCTCAATGTCAATTTTCAGACTTGGAGGGTAGAGGTGCTGACATATCTAAGTTTCTAAATTCTAAACATATTCATAGCACTTAATGTATTTAACCCATACCCAAAATACCATAAATATTACCTCCGAATTGCTTCTAAAGGCATTTAGTATCTGTATAATTCATTCACGACCTTAGTTTACTTGTATGACAGCTCAAAAAGTTACTAGAAATAGTCCCTAATATATCCCTACGCCAACAGCTGACATCTATCACTTTGGATAACTGTAATGAAAACGTATGTATGAATTTAATAGTTAACCACAGTAATTTAGGCCAATATTATTTATTATAATATATTATATTTGAGGTCGGACACAAAGCTTATTTATCGTTTTATTCCACTTAAAAAAATATTATTCACATCACTTTCACAAAAAGTCTAACAAATATAGCTTTAAAATGGCGGCCGACTAATTTAAACCATGTGATTGAACGTGACGGAAACTAGTTATTTACAATGGTGCACCCACGCAGTGGATAGAAATATTTTATTCAATTAAATATTTAGAAATACGATAACATATTCATAAAATAATTTATTATATAATATATAAAAAATGACAAGTATCTTATCTTTTCCAAGTATATTATTATTATTATTATTATTATTAACACCGCGTCTTACTACCCGTTCGGGTTATACGCTCTTACGCTAATGCGCAATGGTAGGGTGATTGTGAGATGAAATGAAGGACCTACAGTTTAAAGTGGAATCCGAACCACGGTGGAGACCTGGCATTCCTAAGACCTGGCATTCCTCACATTCACAAGATGTCTTGTCAGAGGTGAAGGAAGGGTTTGGTAATCAGATAAATCTTTGCCGCTTTTCCAAGTAAATACGATGCCTTTATTAAACGGTATTAATGTATGCACTATATTACACATATTCATTAACGTTCCAAAACTAATAAGAAGTACTTTTAATTGTGTTTAAAATATTGTTTCAAGTTGGCTAAAAAGAAATTATTAAAAGTAATGAAATAGTATGAGAAAACTTAAGATTACGTTAGCCTAATTTAAATGTAAAATATAACATGTAATTAAAAAACTTAACATTTATAACAAAAAAGTCATCTTTTACAAGTGTTGGCAACCCAAAACTTAAAAATATTATTTTTGAACTGTCATCCAGGTAAAAACCTATCGTGAACATACTCTAATATTTCTTTGCTTGAGGTCGTTGGGCTCAAGCCTGCCCCCTTCCCCCCTACCCGACGATATGTTGACCTGGCTACGGCCTTGACCGGAACCCTTAGCTTAATAGTCAGACACGCTACTTACTGAGATAAGGTGTCGGACTCGTATAAGTTTTAATCAATAGCTCTAAAAAGTATCAACGTTCGATAGAATTTAAATATTTTATGTTACGACTTACGAGCGTTTGTGGGTCGTTTGAAAAACTCGTCTTTGCACATGTAATGTGCGAATATTAAACCAATAGCAAAATAGCTAAACTTTCTGCAGAGGCTCGTATTCACGGATAAGGAAGGTATACCCTGATTTTGGTTGGAAGAACGGTAGAGAAAATTGAAAGATATTCTCTTGTGGATAAATTTGTTAACATTTTATTATATTATTTGTGTTATTTTATAGGTATTGATGATAGCTATCAAAAATGATTTGATGTATAAATATATTAAAATGTTTTTAGTAACTTTAGTAATTAAATTCTACTGTTCTTCCTACTAAAATCATACTATACTCTTAATGTAATTTGTGTATAATCAAACGAACGTTTTTTTGTCATTATTACTGCATCTTGATACCTGTTCAGTTTATAACCATACCTATTACTCTAAAGGGATACGGTAGGTAGGAGGGAGGAAGCACTTAAGAAGTAATCTAACAGCATTTGTGTGGAAGGAGAGTGGGAAACCATTAAAGGAAAACCACCCTCAGTACATTCTATCGAGATTCGAACCCCGATATTCCTGTTGTGGCCCACGGTAACATTTTTTGCGGCCCGCTGGCCTATGAAATATATTTTACAATTGTCTCGAAAGAAAAAATACAATTACAGGTATATATAATTATATATGTATATATATGTATATACTCGCTTTTCTTGTTGGGGGCTCCGCCCCAAACCCCCCAGTGAGTTTTCTTTGCAAGTGGATGTAAACTAATGTAATTCCAGAGCCGTTTTTTGATAGATCTTACCGTTTAGCCACAAGAGACCTCCAAAGAAAGGTCTGCACCGACATTAAAGTTGCTCCGGAATTTTGAAATTTTTTTCGGGGACTAAAAATTAAATTTTTCAACTTTTTGGAATTTTCTCGGCGCTTACAGGCTATAAGCTATAAGTTTTGCCAAATTTCAAGTTTCTATCTCATCTGGAAGTGGGTAAACAATAATATCAATGAGTGAGTCAGCCATGTGGCTTTATGGTAGTATAATCATATAATATACATCTATGTATACGTATTTAAATGATTATTATCCTGATTAGGTGAAGAGAATGAAAACTCTCGGTAGCTTAGGCTGTGGTTACAGCGGAAGTGTATTCGCCCGAATGAAACAAACATATATTTTGCACAATGGGGATGGGTGCACGAGAAGTGAATCTCCACAAGTTTGGTTCGTTCGTGCGAACGATATTTATTTCAGAGATTTAAGAATGATGATAGTGTTAAAGAGTAAAAATATGGCTTTTGAAACACTTATTAGTTTGGTTTTTGAGAGAAGAGCTTTGTGGGCTCAATTTACACCTAAATTGTATTGAGAAAATAAAAGGTTCACCCTGTATTCTCTAAAATGGGGAACTTTAAATAATTATTTCTCAACAAATATAATTTTAAGGTAGGATCCATTTAATTAAAACAAGGGGCTATCCCAAATAATCTTCACTCGAATACTCTTCCAGTGTAGCCACAGCCTTAGTCACACCACAATGTAACCATACATCATAGTAGCAACAGAATGACTTGCAAAATGTCGCGCATGCGCAGACTAGAGGTTTGAACAGGGGTTGTGTATCCAGTCTCATTTTGTGGAAACGCATTATATTTTGAGATTGACAAAAGTGAGTCCAGAGCAGGGCCACCTCAAGGGGCGGGCGAGGTGGAACAATTATAGATATAATAAAACAATTTAAACCGATTTCAACCAATATTAACATGGAGACTATGAACAACGAACTACTAGTCATAAATTAAAAACAGTTTAAGTTAGTTTCGAAATACGAATTATATCATATCCTCCTGTGAATTTCTGCTACCCGGGATTCTTCACTTGTAGGTACCATATCAACATTTTCCTTCAGGGAGCAGGAACTCTATAACATTTCGATCCATTACTATATACCCCCATTTTCAGATTGTTGGCTGAATTTTGGGACTGTCTCAGTGTTCCCGGTGTTTTATACGTCATGAGAATTTCAAAAAACATGAATACGTGCTAAGAGGTACAGATTTAACCAGAGCTACGTACCCTGGCAGTGATATATGAACCGCCACTACCAGAAGATGGTAGTTTTCTTTAATGCTCTAGTTCCACACTGAATGGTTTGTAGATAATGTATATACGGTTTTTGTGGTTTAGGTCCGCACTGGAATGGTGACGGTGAGTGATGGTAAGAGCCGACCACAACCAATGAGGTTGCACCTTTCCATGGAAATTCTCCAGTTGCAAAGAGAAGAACTTTCACCTATCAATCACAGCTACAATAAGAAAACACCTCCAGTAGATTCAAAGGTAAGTGGGTTAAACTTTGTACCGATTACAACCTAGATCCGTTTTAATAGAGTTATAACAGTATGTTTAAATATGTTTATTAATTTGATGAGTTCACAGATTATCGTAGCTCAGTTCTAGACTAAACACAATATCCAGGCTCCAGGATGTTAACTACCGTAACCATCCAAGTAAAAGCAAATAAACAAAATATCAAAAGGATATAATGTTCGTACTTTGTTGTAGCTCGAGATTCTTAGGTCCTGAAGGCAGTGGCAGCTCGTAACTAAAATTAGTGGGGGTTCTGCTCCAGAAATTTTTTAGCCTTTGTTTTAAAATTGTGTAAAAAGAAAAAAAAACATGTATAAAAAGAAAATTTATTCAGGAAACTTGATAAAATCTTAACAAAAAAACTTGTTTACTTACTTTAACTTAAATTGTTACAGTTGAGCTATTCATTTAAATGAAATCCATTCTTCTTGTTTTGATTTGCGCAAAAAGTTCAATAATTTTCTCCTTGAGATCTGTATGAAAATTGAGGAAATTTTTTTCCATTGAAAGTACTGCAAGTGCATTAATTCTTTCTGTTGAATAAAAGAACCGAAAAAAAAAAGAATCAAATAGAATAGCTGGAAGAAAATAATAATTTAATTCTACACTATTCTACACTTTATCACATTCAAGAATTTGGTACACGGTTTTTAAGCACAACACACGCTGAGTAAAAAAAACCTTCCTTCCACCATCACGCCAGAGCCGTCACTGTGAGAGAAACAGTGCTCTCTCTACCTGGCAGTCCCGCCTTCCTCCCCACCTCCTCCTATGTGCGCATGCGCACAACAGTCAAACACCACGTCGCTGGCACTGTGAAGCGCACAGTTCCATACAAAGATTTTTGTATCTTTTTCATAAACTGGGGGATGGCTACTAAAGTACTGACATTAAGCTTAAGAAATATATATTGTACTACAAAAATAAAGAAAGAATTAAAGAAAAAAGAACTCAATATATTAAATGTTATCAATAATATCAAGTGGAAATAGGGGGTGTTGCAGTTCCGCAGTGCCTACACACAAGCCGCCACTGCCTGAAGGTCTACTGATTGAGATAAGATCATGATCCTAAAGGCGGGTATTCACTTGAGCATTCATTCGTGCGTGCTCGGCTAGATCTGTTCGTGTGTGGTATGATTCAGCTGGTGAATATCTGTTTGCAAGCAAGCGTCTAGAACGAACAGAACGCTATCGAACGACTTTTGGGTTTTCTTCATATATATATATGTCCGGTGCTGAGGAACCTTCAACACGGACTTTATTTTAATAAAGTTAAAAAAAACACGATGCTTGAGTTAATATCGCGAGACAGTTAGTATGTTCTGCTCCAGAAGTGAAGAAGAAAATAGATAGTATGCTCTCTAGCTTCCGGCGTGAAAAGGTCAAGAGGAAGTAAAGTTTCCTCTTTTTAGTCAATGCGCACAGCACAAAGAAAAAACCTACTGCCACTATCAAATCCAATTTGATGCTGAGCTCCAGTCCTTGTTCTGTTTGTGGCGAGATTGATGAGAACAAGTCGAGCACCAGCAATGATCCGAATGCTCGGAGTATTCGGACGTATCATTTGCTAGAGTTCGTTCGGAGTTTTCGGCTTGTTCCGTTCGTTCGGAGTAAACAACAACAACAAAAACCCAGCAATATTCAGTCCAAACAGGAAACATCAAAGTGCATTATTTTGCTTTAACAGTAGGTGAGTTTTCGCGATTGAATTGGTTAATTCTTGGTATCAACCAAGAACAAACTGTTCTGACCAAGCTAAATGGTGAAAACGACTGTTTTGATTCGCAAACAGTAAAGGGTGATGGGGGAAGATTAAGGTTAACATATTTTGTCTGTAAGTGAATTAGAATGTAATTTTATCCAGCGGCTTAATTGATTATCGATCTTTACGGAAAGACTATTATAGTCAGGAGCTTTCAAACAAAATTCTCAATGATTAAGTCTGCTGAACAAGAGCTCAACAATTGGTCATCCGTGATGGTTTGGATTTGAAGCTCTATACGGAGCAAGCAAATTGGAAACCACACAAATCAAGTATTTATTTAAATATTAATTTACTCTCTATTGCCTTTCATTAGAATGATATCAGTAGTTATTATTATAAATGTGTTTTTTTTTATTATTATTAAAATTCAAGACACACCGTTGGGTACACCGTACGCGAACAAAAGGTATCACCTTTTCTGGTTGGATGGGGGAGTTATAATTCGAAATTTGAATCCCTACCGAATCTGAGGGGGCGTTCCTCAATCGTTTCCCACTCTCTTAATTAAAATTTAGGTACACTACCTCAAAATTTCCTTATATGTACCTAATTAGTCAACACATGTGAATAGCACGAGAGTTATATATTGGATATTGAATAAATACATATACATAATATATATGCATAAATTAGGGAATTTAGAACAAGTATTTGAATATATTATTTAATTTGTCTCATTACGAAGTAAATAACTAATTACATACTATTAAAAGCTCAATTCTTCTTATAACATTTTTTTTTTATCCGAGGCATTGTAAATATATATATATATATGTGTCTGTTTTCTAGTTTATAAATTTTCTTTGAATATGACAACTCATACAACAATATTGTAATAAGATGTTGTATAAATAATGTTATTGAAATCTATTTATATTTTGTATTCAACCTTTAGTTTTAAAAAAACAACTTGTTCTGCGAGGTTATGCAAATATTGTCCATTTTATAAGCAGGACGCGGAAATTCTTAGTTTACATAATGTGTTTTATTGATCACCAGGGGTCGGTGCTACGGGCTTTGTCAACCTGTGTAAATGTTGACTGGCTGCTTCTCACCATCTTACTCTCTCTCTCTAACCTCTCTTTTCAACCCTTTCCCCTTGAAGTCATATTAAAAAATACACATAAAGAAGTTTTCTATTTTCTGCTATGACACACTCTACCTACCGTCTGACATTAAGTACACATCGTTTACACTGAAACGTAGCAGTCTTACCTTGAGGGATTACACTATGACCTTATCTTATAGACTATACCATAGTATAATAATACAAGGTAAGCTTTCTACCTTACAGGTAATGAAAATAAATTAAAAAATATATATTTCTTCTTATAATAAATTAACTCCTTTACTCACTTTTAATGTTTCATTGACTAGAGGAATCATTCAAATGTTTTACAAATACGTTACTTGCAAATCTTATCTTAATGGTTCCACTATGGTATAACTTATCAGATAGCGCCATAGTGTATTTCACTTTGGTGGCAGCATGGTGGTGTTACTCTCGCCATGAACTAAACTGCTGACGACGGGGAGATAGAGGTTCGAATCTCTGTAGGATGATCTGAGAGGTTTTTTTTTTCCCAAAATGGTTTTCCACTTTCCCTTCACGCAAATGCGGGTATACTTCATATAAATATAACCTTCAAAATCCCTAAAACTACTAGCATAACTAGTACGAAGGCGTATAACCCGAACGGGTAGTAAGACGTGGTGCTAATAATAAAAAATAAATTATTATTATTATTATTATTATTATTATTATTATTATTATTATTATTATTAGCACCGAGTCTTACTACCCGTTCGGGTTATAACACGTCTTGTCAGAGGTGAAGGAAGGGTTTGGTAATCAGATAAATCTGTGCCGGGACAGAGGATTGAACCCCGGACCCCCAACATAGAAGTCCGCTGTACAGATGGCATAATACACAGAACAATATGCAAATATATATAAATGTAAATAGTAGGCACAAATATTGACAACTGATGAAATATCCCCCGGTGATGGCTCGGAAGGAGTGGGCGGTAGGACCTAGAAGCACTTTTTTTTTCAACTTTTGTCCGCTGCTTAGAGATTGCTATACATAAATATGTGTCTTTAGAAGTGTCCGTTTCCGTTATTGGTAGGATGTTTCGTCGTAAGAGTCCATGTTATCTTGCCGGGGAAACATGAACTGTCCGTTATAAATACTTTGCACCTCGTCTTACTACCCAGTTGAGTTATTCGCTCAATTACGCTAATGGGTTAGGAATTGGGCAGGTTGAATATAGGGGAAGTGAACCCCCCATTTGCGTGGAGGGAGAGTGGGAAATAATTTAGTAAAAACCACCCCCAGTTCACCCGACCGAGATTTGAACCTTGATCTTCCCGTCCTCAGTAGTAGAGCTCTACACAAAACTAGCGCGTTAGCTAACCACGCCACCGAGGTGGGTTGTCCGTTATAAAGAAGAATCCGCTATTCAGAGGTGTCCGTTAAGGGAGATTTCACTGTATTACAAGTATTAAGTTTTCTTTTATCACCTTCCCTGACTGGCGTCCAAGATACCTTCTCTTTTTGGTTCCAACACTAATATTCACACCGCATGCGTACTTTCTACTCCTCTCTACGCTCTCAAACAACCATTATTGATGATATCGTCTCCCCCCTTTTTATTATAAATTGGGTGACTTAGTGGTCTAGAGGTAAGGTGTCGGACTTTTATGCTGGGGTCCGGGGTTAAATCCTCGGTCCCGGCACAGATTTATCTGATTGCCAAACCCTCCCTTCACCTCTGACAAGACGTGTATTAATCACAACTTGTAGAATGTGTGGAATGCTAGGCCTCCACCGTGGTTCGGATCCTACGTTAAACTGTAGGTCCTCCATTTCATCTCACAATCACCCTGCCACTACACATTAGTGTAAGTGCGTATAACCCGAACGGGTGGTAAGACGCGGTGCTAATAATAATAATAATAATAATAATAATCTGTACAGTAAGCTAAGTACAATATGTATGGATTAGTCATAAATCCTGCATACATCATTGTATAGTGTAATAATTAGATTGCATTAGTTAATATTAAAAGTACATAGGTTCATATAGATTAAAATGTGTTCAAGAAGAGTATGATTTTTTTTAAATATGTATGTATGTATATATATATATATTTTCCAAATAATGGACACCTCTTAATGACGGACATTGTTTTGATCCCTGAAGGTGTCCACTATTAAGAGATTCCACTATATAACATTCTTCACGCGTATCAATTAGATTAATGGCAAGGTTTGTTTGTTCAATTCAACAGTAATATGTACACAGTTTTTTACTCCGAACCTTGACGGACTACTACTATCTGCCCCTATCCTAAAAGCTATGGCATAGTTGAAATAAGAAAGGAAAGCTTGCTACCTTTCATGGTAAAAGAAGAGTAAATAACTGCATTCTATTTACCCTGAAAGATAGAAAGATTACCTTGAAGGGTTACCGCATGGTGCAGCTTATACAGGGTGGCCCAAGGAAAAGTAACCCGCCTCCTATATCCGGCAGGCGCCTCACTCTGAATTGGAGGAGGTCAATCCCCTTCCATACATATTGTGACATGAAGAATGAGTCAATAAAGCTTTAGACAAGCAGTTCACTTGCTCATTCTTCATGTCACAATATGGGTTGAAGGGGATCGACCTCCCCCAATTCAGAGTGAGGCACCTGCTGGATATAGGAGGTGGGCTACTTTTCCGTGGGGCACCGTGTAGGATAGAGGGCCACAATGTAATTCATTTATTCAAGATATTTAACATGCACTTTCTGAATTGAATGATTATATCATCACATGATAATTTCTATGAGCATAGTTCCAGATAACGACACAGAACCATATTATTTTAAGCCGTGTGGCTTGACAGCTATTGATTGCTACTTCCTCCCTGACCGAGGCGGCCATCTTAACATAAACTTATTACTGTATTAGGCCTATTCATACAAACCTAAGCACCTCCTCGGTGCCCTCTTACAATTTACCACGCCACTGAAAACCAAAAACACCCACTTATTGGGAGAGGGGCAGGGACTAGGTACCACCCAGGTTGGTAAACACTGCCATGGAACATGCAGCCACCGAAGTATACCTTATTATACTTGGTCGGAATTCTAACCCCAGCCTCTCCATCACCGAAAAACTAGACAAGACAAGACTGAGGCCTTTGCCCAACAATGCGAGTTGGTATCGTATTACAAATAAATAGGCAACAGATGTTCTACGGTTGGAGGTAGCCCGCAAGTTCTATTTGTCACTACACAACTGAATATATATATATATATATAATATCTTAATGTCTGTGTCTCTTTCCACACCTTATATAAGCCTCTAGATGCCCTATAAAGATGGTACTTTCCACAACAATAGTATACAACACAGGACAGAAGATAACAAAGTTGTATTTTCAAATTTTTGTATATGAGATTTTATTAAAGCCTTTGTAACCCCCGCAATCTTGGGGTAAAGTGCTCGTATTAGGACCTGATGCTCGTGGGTTCAAACACAGCCGGGGTTGATGGATGTTTCTTGAGTGAAGAAAATCGGTAGCACAACTTCCTTCGGAGGTGAAGTCAAGCCGTTGGTTCCATGTCGATTGTGGCATGTAATAGAACCCTGGAAGGTATGTGGAAATACCTTTCTTGGAAAAGTTGGTAGGCCCTTTCACTCTCGCTCATAGAAATTCTCGTGTTCTGATATAATCAGTTGGTTCAGAAAGTGCACGTTAAATACTTCAAATAAATAAATCATAATGCCTTTCATGAATTAAAAGAAAAGAACTAGGGTCTTGTGTTTTTCAGCTTATAATTTATATAATTTGCGCCCTAATTATCAAGATCAGTTTTGTTGCCGACAGGCTTATCTGATAGTGTATATATATATACACACACACACATAACTGTCTTTGCCGACTGCCAGTCTAGAACTCCCAGTCCCTGAATTATTTAGTTGGAAGTTGCTGTCTTCTCTGTAATTGATAGAATTTGTGAATAAGTTTGAGTTTACTAAGTCATGACAAGTTTATAGTTACGAGTATCAATCACGCTGTGCCTTGTCAGCCATGACATGCATGTTGTAAGAAATGAAAGTCAAATCATGACATTTGTATAAAACTAGCCAGCTTCACCCCACTATAAAGTCACATAATCAATGTTATGTTCAATCTAGAACACACTAATATATGATGCTCAATTGAAAACTCCCAAACATGTGATGATAATGATGATGATTATGATCATTCAAATGATAACAATACTTTAATGGCAAAATTAAGGCTTCCATCATTAACTTATTACACTTAACCAAAATTGATAACAAAATAAATATTGCAACTAAAGAAATAATTTACACACACAAACAATATTGTGACATAACAAAAATTATAGCCAAATTACAAAATATTATAATGAAACACATAAATACAATAAAAATATTGTTAAAGCTTGCATAATATTGATAAGTTATTTTTAAACAAAGCCTAAAGTGAAGCAAACACACACATTTTGAAATGTATGTGTAGTTTTTGATAGTTAAATGTAATATCCTTAATTACAGTAGTATGTAAAACAAAATTAGGTCATGTAAATCTTGTTAAGTTCTTCTTAAAAGGGTGTGCTATGTTTCTTTTATGTAACATACTGGTAACCTTTGCATTCTATTTTTTTAATTGTAACATAGCATTTGTATTTAATTTACTCATTCTCTTGATCAATTCAAAAACTTCCTCAATAGGACTATCAAGTTGGCCAACCCATTTGCCATTTTATGTGAATATCTCTTTGCTAATCAAAATCACGAAGCTGGATTAAGAAAAACTCATGCAGAACAGAGTGGAACCAAGGGTGATTTTCTAGGCTTATATATATAAAAAAACAGAATACCAAACCTTGCATATATAGCTATTAATTATGTAGGGTAAAAACTATGATATAAGAAGACGAGTTAAAATAACTATAATATTAAGAAAAGTCTAACTTCACACTTATTATTACGTACAAGAAATAAGTCACTAAACAATTTTTAAGTTGATGTATGAATGAAACCTTTAGTTGGGTGTTCTTATTAATATTTTTCTTATTCAAGCTCTATATTATTGTATCATTTTTACTGGAATAAGTACTTAACTTTGGTACACCGTCAGTGAGTACCTACATTAATGATATAGTAGGTGTACATTTTAAACTTGCCATTAAGATGTGAATCTTTTCAATTGTAATAAAAAGTGTTTATTTTATGAATCGGTATGTCACACTTTCCAGAATCTATTAGCATGTTAATGTTAATTTAGTTTTCTAAAAGGTGTTTTACATGATTTTCTGGTTTGGACATTGCATAATATATTAAAAGCTATTGTTTTGATTTGAAAGAACTTGGGCTACCCAATAAAATAATGTCATAGTTCATTAAATACTGAACATATGCTAGTATACATTTACAGCAAGATGAATAAAACATTTGTTTTGTTACTTGTAAGCCAAAACAAAGTTTAGACATTACCTTAAATTTATCAGGCCAACATTTCCACTATAAATTTTCATCCACGGGCATCACAAGGATCTTATATCTTAGATCAAATAAAGCAGGACCATATCAAATATGCAAGGGGGAGGCGGGGTTATTTTGTGGCTTCAAATCTCTCCAAAAAGTATTAGTAATAATAGTTATATTTTTATATTACTTATGAATGCCTAGACTAGTAGCTTATTAAAGACTTATTAAATTCATAGCACATACAGCTCTGTTTAAGTTTAAAAATTCTAAATTATTTCGATTGATTATCTTAGAACTCAAATGCGTCAGTCAAAAATCTAGCACATTTATCTTGGGAGGCTTACTTTCGATCTTCAACATCTTCAATAGTAGTGCTTTTTTAAAATAGTTGTCTTATTCAAAAGATCAATAATATAAGGGGAGGGAATATTCCACCTGCCTTTATAAAGTGGTTAAAGAGGTCCATAGTTTGAATCTCAATAAAGCCACAAGAATGTTTTCTTTTAAATCATTTAAATTTGTTTATAACGATTTTGAATTTTTTACTAATTTTTGAGGGGGGAGGGGTGTAGAGGGGTAGCCATGGTCTCTGGATAGGAAAAAATAATCAAATTTGACAAAATTGGCTGAATTGTTAAAGCTCTATGGAAATTCACGTATACATATTACACACACACACACACACACACACACATATATATATACATACATATTACACATATATGTATATATATGTGTGTGTGTGTATGTGTGTGTGACTGTATATGTATACATATATATAAACTCATATAAATGCTAATAACCACTATTTTAGAACTGGGACAAATAAATATTGATATGTTGATATGTTTTCAGGATCAGAACACTTTTTCAATGCTTCATATAAATATATATATGAGAAAGTAAATACTTAAAAGTTAGGGATAGAAGTCGCATTGCTATAAGTACTGAGATATATACAATTTCTTAGATCATCGGTTCTGCAAGGTTAGTGAGCTTGCTTTTCCGGCTAAAGCTTTTGGCAAGGTTTTATCGGGGGATTATCTTGGGCATTTTAGAATCAGTAAATTAGAAATTAGTGCTTTATGGTCAGTATTGATTTGAATATTTACTAAACTTTCCTCTTTATTGCTAAAGAAAATGTGAAATTATCCTCTTCTCTCCATTTTTCCAGTGACTCATCCTCTTCTCTCTACTTTTCCAGTGACTCATCCTCTTCTCTCCACTTTTCCAGTGACTCATACGCTTCTTAATCCTCACCATGGGTATTTCAGGAACGCATGGTGAATGTCACTCGTCAGAAGGTGGGTGGACTTGGACTCAGCATTAAAGGAGGCGCTGAGCACAAGCTTCCTGTCCTCATCTCGAGGATATTTAAGAACCAAGCAGCCGACCAAACTGGTCAACTCTTTATTGGAGATGCGATTATCAAAGGTGAGTTTTGTGGCTCTCCCATGAAAAATCAAATTAAAAATGTCACTGCATATGTTTAGTGTGTGTGTGTGTGTGTGTGTGTATATATATATAAATCAAAATGAAAAATTCAAGTCAAATTTTAATTTTGTGTTTGTATCCTCAATGTGTAATTTTAAGTTATGTGTACAGATTTCTTTAGCACCGCGTCTTGCTACCCAATCGGGTTATACACTTACGTACTAATTACTGTAATTGTTTTAGGGATTAGGAAGGTTATATTTAGAGGAAGTGAACCCGCATTTGTGTGGAGGGAGGGTGGAAAATAATTTTGGAAAACCACCCTCAGTACACCCGAATGACATTCAAACCGTGATCTTCTTGTCATCGGCAGTCTAGTCCACTATGAAAGTAACGCTTTAGAGCATGTGACCACCTAAGCGGGTCTGTACAGAAACTGAATTTATATGTACAGTACTGCACCTTTCTAATTGTCTGGGCTAACTGAATATGTATATCAATAAAATAGAGAAGAGGAAGGTACATTATAGAAGAAATATATCTGAGTTTTCATGGAGGAATTGTGGAAGGCCGTTTAGGAAATGATCTTCCTGGCCAGAATTTCTAACCCTACTTTTTCGTCACCAATAAACCAAACTAGGCGGGAGTAACGACTTCTTTACCTGAGTGTCCATCAGTGTGTATGCTATTTATTGACATTAATAAAATTTATAAAAAAACTTTGAAGCAGTAATTCACCAACAAAAGAAAAACTCGTGCTTGTATTTACTGAAGTTATTTGTGATTAAGAGGAGCTTATGGAGTATTAAAATGCAGTTACTCTAGTATAAACGTTTAAAGTGGTTTTTTTTTCCAGTTAACGGAGAATACATTACCTCCTGCCACCATGACGATGCCGTCAACATTCTTCGTAACGCTGGAGACTTGGTCATCTTAACCGTCAAACACTATCAAGCTGCAACACCTTTTCTTCACCGCAGCTGTAAGTAAGCTAGAGAATTTTTTTTAGTTACTAATTAGAAGCCCTGGGGCCTAGTTATATAATATCAAAACATTTTTTCTGTGTGAGAATTTATCACAATCATTGGTTATTGCATTGGCCAAGTATGGTGCCACTAAGTTGTATTTAGATATACTCTAGAGTTACAATTATTGAGCCTTTGATTATCCGGCCCAGTTCTCAATTTAAACCAGTGCGTTTTAAAATAAACAAACTGTTATATTTCCACTATAAAACATTTACTGAATTTATTATGTAATCCATTTGACACTCTATTTTCACTTGTCCTTGTTTTGTAACCGATGTTCCGTTTCCAAAATAAAGTAATGTATAGTAATGATTTAAAAAAATATATTTTTCGTTTAGTTTTTACTGTCCTCCTACAATTACTGTGTTCCTATTTTACATCACAATCATAAAATGGGAAGATTATATTAAAACAACGTTAAATATTCTGTGAAAATTAAAGAAAGTAGGCAAACCCATACTGAAAATTATTTACAATCGGATTCCGTATTATCCTGCTTTTCCATAATCCGGGCCGGAATGCCGCCACTTTAGGCCGGATAGCTGCGACTCCTATGTATCCAGAAAGACCTTGTCTTGAGCTATTTTAATAATAGTTGTAGAGATAATAACCATACAAGCTGTAAAAATAAACACTGTTACAAAGTTTAATTATATGTATAATGATTTGTTGCAATGTTTTAATGTTTGTTTAGTCTCATTGGTGAAATGTTCTATAAGACAATTAAAAGTAAAAGTAACAGCGTGATTTTTACTAAAAAAAATTGGCCCTTTTCCAATCCCGAAGGAATAATGTGATAATGCTGTCTCTTTATGTGGTGGCCTATGCCCTTTATAACTTTTGAACCATATGATGGATATCAACCAAACTTATAACAAATGTAGGCACCTACCAGGACATCTTTGACGTATATTTATCGTCAAACAATGCCAACCAAATTCACGTTAGGCCCATAAAAACCAAAGAGATGATTTATTTTTATTTCAACACTATATTTGTGTAGTGTGATGGCCTCATACTATAGGAAAGACCACCAATGTTTTATGCAGTAAACCATTGTATAATTTTGTTTTTTTGTTTTTTGTGAACCTTTGTTGTTTATAATCATGGTAAGGTCAAGGTTTCTTAGTTTGTATGTGGTTTACTACAGCTGTAAGGAAATTATAGCTATTTTTACCGCGCCTAGTTACATAAAGTAAAGAGCCATATTGATACTACACAGTTATGTTCTTCCCAAACCACTCAGTTTCTATTTTATGAAATCTATTTTAGATGGATGAACAATACGTTCTGAAAGGACAAAAAACAATTTTTCATTTTGGTACTGGTTAATGTAAGCCTATCTGTAATTCATTATGATATTTATAAACAACTACAGGATGTGGAAAATATAAATTGTAGTGAATCCTAAATGTAATAAATTATCATGAATAATGATATATATAAATGTACATGAATGAATATTGTTGAGGACATACGTTAATATGTTAATTTACATCAAGCAATTTTAATATATTTATTGAGGTTTACCAAATAAAATAGAATTAAATAAACAAAATGATGACCATAACAATAAGGAAGGAGAGTAGTATTTGGTGGGTTCAACCATCCACCTCCTCCCTCCCCCGCCCCCAGGGCAGGTATTATTAATAACGTATTTTTGTATTTGACTTCAATGCTTAGTCTAATGAAGTCTTATAAAATTCATGCGCTTACAACTCCATTTACAACAAAATCACAAAAACTTTCTCATATAGCTTTAAAGAAAATCTTCAAAAATAGGTTTTCAGTTAATTAACTTTAAATAAGTTTTCCTTATAAAAACAAAACACATCATCTTGTTAATCACTATAATCACTCTTTATATTTACATTTTAAACCAAATTGCCCAAGAATTTTTAACAAATTTCAAATTATGTTATTTGTAAACAACTATAAATTTATTTGTAATTCGACAAATAAAATCTTATCCTTATTTATCCCAAAAAAACTATTGCTGATACACACTTTTAAATCAATCTTCAAGGCCAGTTTAGAAAAAATTCAAATTGTCTATAATTTGTACTAAGTAAACTATCCTTAGATTAATTTATTTTAGAAAAATAAAGATACATTATTATTGTGAGGCTTTCAACTTAGTGATTTATTCTCAACATGTTTGATATCTATTGTTAAGTCCAACTATCACCGGTCAGCTAATATTTGTAGGGTCAAGCATCTATCATGTGAGGTATTTCCTGTAAATCCGAATGTAGGCCCATAGCTGCTGACTCTAGTGAGTGGGAGAGCATTAAATCTGTAAGTAGCAATGTTCAAGCATCACATGGTTTTTGATGACATGGATCTAGGCCCGTTGATTGGTGCTTAATGCCCTCATTGGAATCTCCTAGTTGACCGATTCTAGCTAGTGTTTATCCTAGAACAGAGCTCTGGGCAGTTGGTTCTAGACAGTTGTCAAGTGTGTATCAAGATGAGTTCGTTTAACAATGGCGCGCCTCATGCCCCATGAGTGTAACTGTGATTAGACATTGGTTAGACATTGGTTGGACAGTAGTTAAGACAATGGTTAAAGAGTTGTGATCCCACTGTTGCCCACTTGAGTTAGAGATCTCAAGCGATACGTTGACGGGGGATGGGTGAACGACTCGGCAGAAGGTAGCAGGAGTTTGACGGCAATGTATGAAAGCAGATTGCTTTGTGAAATAAACAAACAATAGTGTATGTGATTGATTGTGTTTTCTTGAGCCTCGTGCTTAGAACCCTCACTCGAACAAAATAGCTCACGCCACCTTACATTTAAGTGTCAGAATGTAATGATAATATAAAATAAGCATGCCCCAGTCACTTTATATATTTGAGTCATATAGTGGGATAGAGATAGCTCATCCCGTCCTTAAATATTGATGTTATATAATGCATAATAAGCGGCGGCCAGCCTTATGACATTTGATTTATCCTAAGTGGGATCTTTATACATAGTGATTAGAAGTCAGCCTTTACATTATTGATTAGGTAAATTAGTCTCCCAATAACAATTCCATACAAAATCGTTTGCAATATTTAGAAAAAAAAAATCAAATTTCACCAAAATCAGTCATCATAAAATTACATATTTTATTTATATAATTATTAATCATGTAATAAACTTAAAAGATACCTAGCCATTTTGAACCAAATTACTAGATCAATTTAAAAAAATATTAAAATCTTTAATAAATCAATCTTCAGTTGTACATAAATTTTATGACTAAAAACAAATCGCCAATATAGTTTTATTTGTAAGGTCAAACACTACCAAGCAACTTATTTGGAACCAAATTGTAAGAGATATTTTTTAAATAGTTCAAATTTTTGAAAAATCAATCATCAGTAAACTATTCATAAATGAGTTTTTACTCCAAAAACAAGTATACACTATACAGTATTATTTTTGTCTTACCATAGAATACCCAGATATAAATTTTAAGCAAAATCGTTAAAGCCATTTTCAAAATATTTTAAATTTTCAAAAATTTCCCATCAGTTAGCTACTCTTCAACGAATTTTTGCCCCAAAACCAATGATACAGTACTATTTTTCATGTCAAACAAATCCTAGATATGCATTATAAGCACAATCGCAAGAGTTATTTTCAAAATATTTTGAATTCTTAAAAAAAAATTGATCATCAGTAAACTATCCTTAATTTGAGTATTTGGATCAAAATAAAAAAAGTACTCGCGATATAGCAAATCTAAATATCAAGTTTGAACAAAAATCCATTTAACTTTTTTGGATCATTGGCCAGGGACAGACAGGTAGACAGATATACATACTTTGGGACAGACAGAATTTTAAAATCCATTTTTTTTTCTGTTCAAGTTCACATAAAACGTGAAGATTCATCAAAATTTTGAGATCCATTAGTTTCACGATTACAATAGTCTACTTTCTCTTAACATGAAAAAGTAAAAAAAGTGTTTTGCTTATACTTTCAGAAGTCTTTCCATAAGACACTGCAAAATATGTTTCAAGGTAGAACTCTTAATATGACAATATTTTAAGTAGCAATGAAAACACTAAAAATAAAAATGTTAATTTAGAGAGCACAAATGGCTCCCTGAAACACGCCCCTACCCCAAAAAAAGTCAAGAATAATTAAATACAGACTTAAACCACCTTAACCATATTCCTAATTGATTTTAGCAAGCCGTGATGAGCACCACCTTGATAACGAAACTTCCTCCACCATGGGAAGTGAAGAGAGCTGGCAGTCGCCAAACCAATCTCCAACAGGTCAACACACCCGCTGGATTGATATCATAACAGGTAAAAACAAAGGAAAGAGGGCTCTGAACCTCTTATGTGGTAGTTGATGTGAGACCAATGTGTTTGGCATTCAAAACATTTTATCATCTCTAGAGGTTTGTGAGCTGAAGTTTTTTAAATTAGAGTCAAGTTCATGAGAACTTCAAATCATCTAGAATCAAGCCAAATGGAATCGAGCTTGAATTCAATAAATACTTTATTTAAAATTTAACAATTTAAATATGAATTAAATTTTGTTTATTTTTTCTTAACGCCGTGTCTTACTACCCATTCGGGTTATACACGTATGTACTAACTGCGCTAATAATTTTAGGGATTAGAAAGGTTATATCTAGAGGAAATGTACCCATATTTGCATGGAGGGAGAGTGGGAAACCATTTTGGAAAAATCCTCCTACTAAGACAAAGATACTTGTCTCAATTACTGTGTCCAGGTGTCATTTTTCAATTTAAATAATTTTCTTGTTTTATGAAATTGTTTACTTCATAGAACATAACATATTAATGCATGTTCAAGTTACATTTTGTTGACTTTGTAAACATGAAAAATATCAAATAAATTTAACAAACTCTCTGTATTTATCGGATTTTATTTTTCAGTTCCTTTGATGATGGCATATGTGACAAGATACATATTTGGCACGGACAAATTACGGCCAAATGCATTCGAAGTTCGAGGTTTAAATGGTGTGAGCACAGGAATAATTCATTGTGATGATGCAGCTATACTTTCACAGTGGCTAAAATATATAACAGACAATATTGTTGGTCTTACTCATCTACAGGTAATTAATATAAGATTAAAGGTATATAAAAATCTTTTAACATCAGAGTTCGAATAGAATGCATGTAATTTATATTTTCAAAATAGATTTTGTTTTGGTTACTAGATTTTTCATCTGGAAAAGAATTTTTGTTGAAATAATAAATGTTTAAATCTTCATGGCTAATGTATCTACTTAACTGGTTAACATGTGTTCTAATTTATTTTCTCTTGTGAAAATTCCCTTCCTCCCCCCTACATTATTGTTTTGTTTCATATTTAATTACCATAGAACCAAAATTTATAATGAAATGAATATACTGTCTTAGGTCATAATACACCCGCCATGGCTAATCGATGTTTGTCATGACGTTAAACTAAAATAGAAAATATTTATAACTTTAATCAAGTCTTCTTAATTTAAAACTACTTCATACACAGGTCATTATCATAATTTGTTTAGAACTATTTGCATCACCAAACTATGTTAACATTAACTTTGTCTTGATGTGATGATTCTTAGAACAAAGTTTCATTGCAATCAACACAAACAGAGAAGAGTATATATGTTTAGTTACCGACCAAATATTATATTAATCAATTAAGATAATTTAATTGGATTATAATAAGATATGATAAATTAAAATATGTGAAAAGTTGGTGTTGACTATGGAAAAGAACCTGAATATAGCTCATTTGGTATAGCGGTTTGAGTGTTAGAACAGAGGTCCAGGGTTCATCATCTAGTCCCTGCCAAGGACACATTTTTTCAAAGAACTATATTGAATATCATTTACTATCACCAATGGTGATTCTAGGGAAAAAAAAATTGTGGGCTGGGGACCACAAATTACTGCATGTACCGGTAATTAATTAAAATTCATATACATTATATAAATATAAAATACACGCCCCAAACATGAAATGCATAAAATTTAATCTAGACTTTGGTTTAAATATGCATAGCAGTCTGTCGATACTGTACACTGTTAACAGTACTTGCATTCATGATAGGATCACATGCACTTAAAGCCGTTGACTTGTGGTACGTTGTATAAATATCAATAATAGACTTGTACTTTCCGTAGCATAATACTACCATATAAATAATCTAAAATTAATAAGCCAATGATTTCAGGTTAAAAAATATCAGGTTCTATTTTGGATGGGGGAAGAGAGCAGCCCCCCTCCCCTACCCCCGGCCTGAAACTGTCACTGAGTATCGATATTAAAAAAAAAAACTTTTGACAGTTTCATCCTCAAATATTTATTGTCACATGACTAGTCTCCCACTATTTCGTTTGCTGTTTGAGTTGATTATGCACCTATTTATATTTATATTTACAAAACTTTTGTTTTGAAAACAAAGGCCTCCCGGTAGCTTTTTTTCCATCTAGTTAAATCTCGAATGAATCTCTTTCCAATCAAACCACCACACTCCTTATGAGATAACCTGGTTCATCTCCTAGCCAGGGTCTTTCTTCAACAACAAATTGCCTGGGTTGTAATTATTCATTATTCTTAGTTAATAACCAAAATTATCAATAATTATTAACGAGTGAAGAATGATGATATATGAACAAGGTTAACTTAATTTTATAACAAAGACGCACAAATCCTAAATAGTTTGATTTGTGTGAACGCCTGATCAATTTTCAATAAAATTGCATTTTTATTAAATTCACTAAATAACCACATTTGTTACTATTATTTTTAGAACTATTTTCCCTTGAGCTATGTATATTTATTGTTCTTTGTACAGTTTGTGTAAGCATCCAAATGTTACGTTTATTTCAGATGAAGCTCTATAACCGCAACTTCTCGGCTAGTGAACGGATAGAATACATGGGCTGGGTGAATGAAGGGATCCTCAACAATAATCAGCCGTGGCAAAGCTACAAACCAAGGTTCCTCACGCTTAAAGGGACTGATGTGTTACTTTTTGACTCCCCACCAGTAAGTTTCTTAGGCCCCAAAAGTCACTGGGGCTCAATTCATGATCAAATACACTGGGAGTTTTTTTTTAATGTGGAGGCTTCCCAATTTATCTGTAAGAGAATTGTTAGGAATTCTCTTAAATATTCCCTTTCCACATATTGTTTCCTTTAGGAAGATTGTTTATGACCCTGTTAGTCAATACTGACATTAAAATATAGATATGTTGGTTTTAAGTCCTCTAATAAATTGAGAGTGAGTGCATATTTTGTATAACCTGTGTCTTAGATTAGATGGCAATACGTATTTGAAAAAGGGAGCCAAATTCAATGAAAATGTTTTCAGAAAATTTTATTTTTTATTTTATTTTTTAGCACCATCTCTCACTGCCTCTTTGGGTTATACACTTATGTATTAGCTACACTAATGTATTAGGGATGAGGAAGGCTAAAGGTTGTTTCTAAAAATGATGAATAATCAAAATGTTTGTGGTACAAAGACCGGGTCAGTCGTATCACTAACGATAATTTAAAGTAATTCGGGTTCTATGTACATTTTTGAAAATTAAAAGTGTTACTTATTTACTGACATTATTATTAGTTGTATCTTATTTGTAGCTCACTATTTAAATTACATTAAGCAGGTTGGTCTGCAAGTCATAAACTGTTGGACCACACTGATCAAAGAGTTGTCAAATCATTTTTCGTAATTTTTGTTGTATTAAATACTGATAAGGTCCAAATTTCTTAGTTTTTATTTGGTTAAAAATGTGAGTCATGATCGAGTGACTCAGATTTCATTATAAGCACCCTCCCAAGTCTGAATAATAATAATAATATAAAAGGTGCATATATTGTAAATATGACATAGTGGACATGTAGTTAAATGTAGTTAAATGCATTTTGTCCCTTTTTGAACTCCAAGCTATAGTGTTTGTTTTAAATCCCTTGAAATAGATTTTTAGAACATTTTTAGAAAGGTCGGTAAATTCTTTTTTGTTTGCATTGCAATGATCTAAAATATCTATTCCAGCATTTTGATTTATTAATGACAATTTTGTTGTATTTATGTTACTTTTGATGTCAAATTATGTAGGAAACTTTCATTTTTATATGTATTGGAGAACCTATAGAGTATATATATATTTTTTATTTGTGGGAATCTAAAGATTTTAAACTTGAGATTACTCCACTGACTCTAAAATATATATATATTTGTGTAGAGCTGCAGGTTTGGTCTCAATCGCTGGTTTTAGTTCAAATGTTAGACAAGACATACAAATATATGAACAGATAGATATAAATATTGGTTTTTTTACAGCTAAACATCATGGATTGGTTGAAATGTAGCCTTATTTTCAAGGTGTATCAAACCATGTTTAGGGTGATTAAAGACTCAGAGAATGTTGATGAACGACAACATTGTTTCCTCATCCAAACATCAGGTCACGAATCCCGCTACCTGTCAGTGGAGACGCGCCAAGAATTACTGCGCATAGAAAATGCCTGGCATTGCTCCGTGTGTGCGGCTGTCATGAAACTCGGGGTGAGTCTTAAGAATGAGTATCAATCTAACCAATTTGGCAGTGCAAGATGACCAACTATAATCTTGTATTGTTTCCCAAAGTTGTTTTCAAAGTTTTGGGTCACTATACACATTGTTTGTCGCTATAAAAAAAATAGTCACCTTGGGATGAAAATTAAAAGCTTTTTGAAGTATCTTGCTGGCTGAAAACATCACCAATAAATTATGCACACTACTTTCATCAAAGCGGAACTTAATAAACTTTTCCTTAATAAAAATTGTGACCTTTCCAAAATTTTAAATAAACAATAGAAAATTGTTTTTAAAACAACAGAAACTCGTTGTTTTTCCTTAAATATTATATTATAATATGCCTTGGGCAGTAACAAGGAAATGTATTGGATGGGAACCTGTGCTGAGCATCTGAGCGAGTCTGCAAGCACCACTATACCAGGAAAATAAAATGAGTTAGTGTTGATTTACTAAGTGAACTGATCTATTTTATTTGACCAATATAAAGATGGTTTCCACATTGCAATCAACTTAGTTCTCATCATTTTTAATATAATTGAAGAATTGATGACAAACTTCATCTTTACCACTAATCAATCTTTAAAAAAAACCTTTCTTTTAACTACAAGGGTAATCCAACATTTGACATACTAAATACTAAGAATTCTACTAGATGGGGGATGTGTTAAGTGTCTAACTAAATTGTATGTGATTTATCCAAGGTCTGCATGATTAAATGAAGACATCCCAAAACAATTGAATCAACCCTCTTAAAGGCACCTTACAACTTCTTAGACTCCCTCACCATAAATAACTTACCAGTGGAGCCTAACTTCAACGGCAGTGGGCTTGACATTGTCATGGATGGTCTGAGATTCGAGCAAGCGCACAAGTGGTGTTTATTTTAAAATATGGGCTTACATTATGTTTTCAGGAAAATACCATATGAATTTCCTCTTGGTTATCATCCTCATTCTTCCTGAATCCACTAGAGTAGGCCGTCAATTGCCTTTGGATTTAAAAGATCAATATAGAAAACATGATTTGGCATTGAAAAATTAATACTTTTTTTGTGTGTATTTCCAGAGTAAAACGTTCACAGTGACAACTGGTGTAAAGACAGCTGGTTTGACATTAGACTGGAATATGGGTTTCGCTCTCTATGATAATGAATCAAAGATGTATACATGGAAATACAAATTTTCTCAGTTGAAAGGCTCTTCAGATGATGGAAAATGTAAACTGAAGCTTCACTTTCAAAATAGTGATACAAGAATTATTGAGACAAAGGTAAGTACATCATTGATATATATATATATATATATATATATGTATTTTTTAATATTTATGAGGAACTAAGATGCCCAAAAATTAATACAAAATTACTATATGTTTTTACTGATGCACCAAGTTCAATCATGTCCATAATATATTAATTCAAGTCTCACACACAAAAAAGGAGCAAAGTTTCAAGTCCACCTCTCATATTGGCTGAAGCGTCTTCTCTTATCCCTCCAAAGGATGTGACATCACCCCATCAGACCTATACGTATCAACTGCCATTATTGCATACTGTACTGTTCTGGCCCATATTATAAATTACATGTGTTTTGAAACACTTGAATGCTTGATTTTAAAAATGTTTTTGTGCCATTAAAAAACTTTCCTTGATGAAACATCATTGGTAGTCATCAAACAGGACCAAAATTGAATTTTTTTTGGCAAACATGGCTTAGGAATATTAGCCTGAAATAAGAGAAATAAAACGGCAATACACAAAATCTCATGTATCTGTACTAGTTTGATTTAAATTTTTTCTTTGTTCCATAAGTTACAAGTAGAGGGACAGGCACACATTTAAATACAGAAAAACTGTGCATATCAAAAGAAATTTTTTCATGTCATTTGAACATTATTAAAAAAAAGAATAAAGAAGATCTTGAAAAAATACAAGTACTGAAGTGATGATTGTTAGCAACAAAGCTAGTTCAGAGTCAACTATTACTAGAAATAGTAACATGTACATATCCCACATGTATTAAATCTTCGAAAATAAATTGAACAAGTAATTGTAGAAAATATTATTTATTTGTATAAGGAATGGTTTTAATTGTAATGTTTAATATTTTTTCAGGAGCTAGAAACGTCATCTTTGCAGAGTTTGCTATTTTGCATGCATGCCTTCCTTACGGCCAAAGTAGCCTCTGTGGATCCAGCCTTCCTCAGTTCGAAAACTCCATGAGTTAGGTAGAACATATTTAAATGAACAAACGGTAAGGATTTAATAACATTTTGATAACAATTGACATTTACACTGTACAGGCTATCTACAATAATATTATTGTAATATAATTAGAATCTCATAGTCTTACTACTCGTCCAGGATTTACACACATTTTATCAATAAATAGTGTTTCTCATTCTATGAGAATTTCTTGTAATAATTCTGGTTTAAATTAGGAGGGATAGCCAACACATTTACCCGAGTGATGCTGGAGTAGAAATTGTCTATATGAAATGGTATTTAACAGAAAAACACATATTAAAGGTGAATTTTCATCGCCATAGACAACTTCTTCAGGTTCAGAGAGTAATGACTAATTTACACATGACGAGTAGTCAACTGAGAATTCACTCCATCTAAATATGTATTCTAGTACTCGCTTGAGTATTCCGTCGAGTAGTTTAGCGAGCGAGCGATTGAAGAGAAATGTGTTCTATTTATTCAACTGAATAGCTTCCCCCTCCATCTACCGTGTACTGCTTGCACAGGTACTCGGCCTGTCTGTACACTTTGAATAGTAGCAAATTCATTTGGAAGTGTGTGTATTAATGCTTGATTTGGTGTCTATTGTCATCGTGTTATAATGGCAACAACCAAATGGGACTGTGAAACCACAATAAAATTTGTTCAAGAATATAAATCTTATGAATGTCTTTGGAATTTTAAATCAAATTCATACAACAATAAACATATGCATGAAGCTGCACTCATTACAATTACAGAGGCGATGATCATACCAGGATTTGGCGTTCCAGAAGTGAAAAAAAAATAAGTTCAACATACAGCCAATAAATGATAAAAATAGAAGACTCGGAAAACTCTGGTTCTGGAATCGACAGTATTTACAAATCAAATATAAATAGCTTGAAGAACTCGAATCAGTCTACAAGGACAGTGATGAGAGAGAAACTCTCAATAATGTAAGTTGTAACTTTTTATTTTGTTGTTACATTCTGTACATAATGTTGTTTTATAAAGTTTCATTAACCATTAACCTATGTACATATTAGTAAATCATTCTATTTTGTCAGGGGATAGCACCATCGCTGGAAAAATGTGTGTATTTTTCTCGCAGCTCTCTTGCTAGTCTAGCTGAATGGTTGGTACAGACATTGTTGATATTTGGCACCATAGAAAATATTTCCCATCTCCGTGTACCCTCATTAATTACTTCTGAATTTAAATCTTCTTCATCCACACTGCCTCTTTGAAAATAAGTGTTAGCACTTGTAATTCTTAACCAGTTATGCAAAGCATATGTAGTCTGAATAATTTCATCTTTTACCTCTATGTGAGTTGATATGGGCTTCTAAAATACTCTAAGTCTACCTACTAGAATACTAAAAGCATTTTAAACTATTCTGCAAGCTTTAGATATTCTATGATTGAACATTTTTTTGCTCATTTGTCAGAGATCTGTGGGAATAAGTTTTCAATAAATATGCTTTTAGAGGAAAAGCATCATCTCCTACCAAAAATCCACCATCTGGCCATAGGTTGATTTTGAGTTATTGGAATATTGAACAGTTTATGAAAACTCCTCCATCAGAATCTTTTTCTGTTTGCTCCAAATTTATATATCGGTAACGATAATTGTCAAACCTCAAACAATGAAATACTATCATGAAATTTATTTACTTATTTGCTTATGTTTTCATTGATAAACATATAAATACATTGACAAAGTCATCTCTTTCCAGTTGCAAGATAGTAAAAGTATGCTGACCGAGTGTCGAAGCTTTGTAAGTCCATTAGAAGCAGTGGCCACGGAGTCAAGCAAAACCCAAGAAACTCCATTTTAAACAAAAAAGCATGCAACACAGAGAGCAAAAACATAGTGCGTGTGGAAGCTGATTTGAAATTGTTACACAAATAGGTCAACTCACAGCTTGATGAAGATGCTTTGATGTATTTGGGAGTAGCGTCGCAGTACAACTCAATTTATCTCAAGGGAGAGCTTTACCCACACAATCCAAAATTCAGTGTATATTAACCGAACTTGGCATTGAAGAGTTGAGAGAGTGAAGACTCACACTACGTCCAGATCGTCTACATATAGCAATCCCCCATCAATTCCATCTGTGTCCTCCACAGATACTGTGTATTCCAACAAGCTCATGAATCAACATCAAGTTTATACACCAATGACATTACCATTGACCATTGCCAATACTATTTATGATTTAACTTCTAATTCAGCTGCTTATGAAGGTGATCTGTTATCCACCGTAATTGCTAACACTTTCCATCAATGGCACATTAATATAGATGTAATCACTTTTTTGATTAAAGTATGTACCTACTGAGTATGTGATGATTTTTTCTTAAGGTGATATAATCCTTCAAGTAGTTGTAGATGGCATCAAGAACTTCAGGGACAAATGACTAAAAAGCTGGAATGGAGACTCGGAACAGATGTTTCAGAGTACAGAAACTGTTTCCTGTTGCTAAAAATGACAGTTACTTGCAATTATAAGTCTTAGTGGTATTGACTCTCTCATAATGGTGTCTGACCGTTGAATTGTGGCAGCCATATTTTTCAATAAGCAATCAAATTGATTAATGTTTATTCTCACGAATAATTTAAATTTCATTTGATCTTCCGTTTACAGTTCTCTGAGAAGTCCAGTTGAGCCTCCATGAGTATCACTTTTTAGTAGTCATTTCCTGGTCCAAGTTTGCTTCTTTTTGTTATTTCATTTTGTTTAATTCATCTTCAAGTAATTCTATCATTGACATTGGAATAAGATTGTTATATTTCTTAAAAACTTTCTTCGTTAAAACACATCGATCACCCATGTTCACTGAATGCAAATTAACTGACTTTCTATAGCAAGCGTATGTGTGTAAACGATCACTCAGTCAAGATTTTTACTTAGACGAGAAAGCAGTGACTGTCTCAGTCAAGTACTCGTCATGTGTAAATTTAGATTTAGTGTTGATATTAGGAAAGCGACCAACCGCAGCTGCAAAATATGGAGCATGTTCTACTCTAAGCTCATGAATTTCTTTAAGATATGTCTTGTTCTAATTGTTTGAACATAAAAAATGAAACATTGCCCTTGCTTTATCACCATCACCAACACCATCATAAACTTTTCAGCCTATGGTCGGTTAAGTTTAGTAAAATGCCTCTATTTTCCTCTATCCTTCCACCATTCTTACTCCTTTAATGTCTTCCATTCTTCTCATCTTACTTGAACACTTTCTGTAATCTACTCCTCCCATCTCTTTCTTGGCCTCCCTTGCATTTTTTTCCCTACATACCTCATTTCCAACATTTTCTTTGAAATTCTCTTTTTTCCATCCTCATTACATGCCCATACCATCTCAGTCTTGCTTCCTCTACTATCTCATGTACTCCTTCTACCCCCACTCTTTCCCGGATAACTTCATTCCTAATCTTGTTTCTTCAAATGACAGCTAACATACACTTCACAAACTTCATTCCCATGGCCTCAACATTCCTAGTCTTTCTTACATACAATGCCCATGTTTATGCTGCATATGTGACAATGGTACCAAGTACATCGTGTATAACGCTTCCTTACATTTCAAAGGCACTTCTCTTCTCCATAGCAGTTCTCTTACACACCTATTGAACAACACTTCGTGTTGTCCTCGTCTCATTAAATACTCTCTACTTCCACTTTCTCCTCAATTACGCTTCCAAGATATTTTATGTACTATACTTTTCTCAGATCTTCTCCACCTAACTTTATAGCTTTAGTAGGCCTTATCCTCTTTCATGTCATTACCATCACGTCATCTATGCCATGCTAAGTTTTATTCCACATTCTCACTCCCTCATTCCATTCCTGTAGTTGTTCCTGTACTTCCTCTTCTTTCTACCCTCATCCCATCAAGTCATCAGAAAACTTCATGGATTTCATTATTTCCTCCTTGAGTTTTCATGAACATTTCCATTACCATTACAAATAGAAATGGTGAAAGGGTACTCCCCTGATTCACTCAATTTTTTATTTGGAACCCCTCCATCCTCCCACATTCTGTCTTAACACAACTCCTGTTATCCTCGTGCTTGCTTTAAACTCTCATTACAACTACTCTTTCAACTTCGGTCTCCTCCATTGCTTTCCAAACTTTATTTCTATCTCCGCTGCCATATACCTTCTCCACATCCATAAACACCATTACCAATTTTTTCCCATATTCATACCTTCTTTCCATCAGCTGTCCTATGGCAATGACTAAGTCTATTTTAGACCTTTGTTTCCTAAATCCATGTTGTTCCTCACTCCACCTTCATTTAGTTATATTTCTTATTCTCTTTTCCAGTATATTCTCATATATTTTTGTACAGTGGCATATCAGCGTTATCCACCTATAATTTGTACACCTCTCCCTGTCTCCTTTCGTGAAAATAGGTATTATAACTCCCTTTCCCCAGTCGTCTGATACCTTGTTCTCATTCCAAATCTCTCAGCACCTTATATAAACATTGTATATCTACATCACCTGCAGCTCTTATAATTTCTACAGTCAGTTTGTCCACACCCAGTGCTTTTCCTTGTTTCATCCTTTTTAATGCGTCCTCCACCTCTTTCCATGTGGGCCCTCTTTACTCCTCTACTGCTATTTCTTCTTGCTCCTCTGTTTCACTCTCATGCCTTCCTTCTTCTGGGTTGAACATCATTTCAAACTATTTCATCCATAGCTCCTTTTCTTCCTCTCCTGTCACAACATTCTTCCTTCTTTATCCACCATTCTAACTTCTTGTCTTTACTCTCTCTACATGGGTTTCTTACATGGCTGTATAAAACCTTCTTACTTCCTTCCACGTCCTGTTCCATCATCTCCGTCCATTTTTGCATCCAATCCTCCCTGGCTTCTCGTTCCACTCACTTTGCTCTTTTCTTTTTTTCCCCCTTATATTCCTCTGTTTCTTCATTCCTATTCTTAAAACCCTTTCTGAATGCTTTATTATTCTCCTCCACTGCTTCCTTCACCCTGTCATTCCATCAGGGCGTCTCCTTCCCCTTCCTTTTATTACTTGTCCTCCCACATACCTCCTCTGTGGCTCTCACAAAACTGGTTTTAAGCCTTTCCCATTCAACCTCTACACTTTGCATCTCATTCTTAGGTACAGCTCTTTTTCCTGTTAATTTTTTAGCCTTCACAACATTATCCTTCTTTCTTGTCTTACTACCTTTCTCCTACATTCCCATCCCTGTATGCATGCCCCCAAATACCTGTGGTCATATCTGAGAACACACTTGGTATTACCTTGATGTTTAGTCTGGCTTTTCATTTCTTCATCCATGAGAAAATAGTTTATCCCCGACTTTTGCTCCTCATCCTAAATATATCTAGTGATCTTATGACTTTCTCTTTCATTTATACCAGCTGTTTGAAACTTTCATTTTATTTATTACATATAACACTAACATCCTTCTAACCTCCTCAAACCCTCCTCTCTCTATTCCTACTTTTGCATTAAGACCTCCCCAGTACTACCTGACACTCATTTCCCATTTGCCTTTCTAGATATTCCTCGAACTAGTCCTTTTCTTCTGCTGAGAACCCCACTTGTGGAACATACCTGACGTGTTTCCCCCCCACCCATTTTTCTTTGTCCATTATTGTCATATTTTTGTCTAGTGTCATGCTTTATATTATGATCAAATTGTTCTGGGCTCACAAGTCTCCTCAGAAAAACATAAAAGCATAATATTTTTTTAGCCAAAAATTATAATTAATAACATTTTCGAAAACATACTAGTATGTTACTTAAGGTCATTTGACCATCAACATTTTATTGCACATTTATAACAAGTGTATACATTATAATCTATGAATAGTGATTTAATGATTTCAAATCACAAATTAAAAGGGGTTAACTTGCTATTTTATACTTTTTATGTAACTAGTTATACTAAATTTTAGCCCCATACTTTTTTTTGCACAGCGTCTTACTACCCTTTTGGGTTATGTGCCTATGCACTTTACACTAAAGTGTTAAGGGTTAGGAAGGTTTAATTCAGTGGAATTGAACCCACATTTGTGTTGAGGGACAGTGAAAAACCACTTTTAGTGCACCCAACCAGGATCAAGCCTGGATTTCCCCGTCTTTGGCATTCTAGTTTAACACAAGAGTAGCGTGTTAGACCACGCGGCCACCGAAGCGGGTTTCATAAATAAATTATTTTACCTTAACAATGGTATGCAATAAGCATAAAATATCAAGTCTGACCCCTTATAACTCATTAACTGTAACTATCTGAAATAATTGAATCACTTTTTATAGCTTTTTATACACTTGTTAAAATTGTGCAATAAAATTTTGATAGTCGAATGACCTTATAGAATGAAATAACCTGAAGAAAGAAGGGAACTTTCCATACACATAACAAGCAAATGTTAATAGCATTTATTAATATATAAATAGTGTATATATATATATATATATATATAAATAAAATCGAATTAATCTTGAAATTAAAAAAAGCATACAAATCGCTCTCTTAAATATAAATCTTGGCAGCTAAATGGGGACTCTTTTAAAATTATTACCATGAAAGTTGTTTATATTGATCACAATCTCAGAGTATCCAAAATTTAGAAACATACTTAGTTTGGCAATTCAATTGTTAGGGTTTAATAAATTTTTATGGTATATTCATTTTAGGATTTTCATCTTAACATTTGTCTACCATTTTTTAGCATGTTGTTTGCAACCTCAATTCGGGTCCCAAGATTGAGAAAGATAGCCATTCAAAGCATGCCACAAAATTTAAATCGTGTGTTCCTTAGTATTTTCATATTTTTGTTGTAAGAACATAGGTAGAAAAATAGCTAGCATGGAATACAATTGTTATATGCTACATCAATCAAAATTAACTAATAAATTACCAACCCTTTTTAAATAAAAATATTCAGAATTCTTCTAAATATAAATTGTATCTACTAACTTTTTCTAAAGAGGGGAATATAATTTGTTTGTTTCAGCTGCCTGTCTCATACTTCATTCATTTCAGTGGACAAGTTGCGTGATACATGAAACACAAAATTGATGTATTTCAACTAGTAATGAAATGAGTCAGTTTCACATTCCTTGTTATGTTGACAATGACATTACTTCATATCTATTCCAAATAAAGCAAAGGCTCATACAAATGATAGATAAATAAATAAATTAATTAAGTTTCCATAAAGTAGTTTTTAAACCATGTTTGAGGATCCATGAAAGTTTAGCAAATATTTAATTGGAGGTCGTTGAGTGCAAAGGGTGAATGTTAAATATTTAATTATGCTTACTACAATGTACAATGTCACCCTAGTTATCAAATATAAATTCAATTTTGAAATATTTACCCCTTTTTTTTCACACAGGTTAATACAATTACATGAGGGTAAATGTTTAAGAACTACAAAAACATCCAAAAACTATGAAAATACTCAAGAATTCTAAAATACATTGCGCATTACGAATTGAATTTTCTGTAAAAAAAATATATATATATATAATAACGGGAAAACGCCGACATAAAACCGTACTAATAATTCCTATACCTTTCACGATGTTCACTTTGTAAATAATTCTATTATTACATTTATAATAGTTGCTTAGGTGTTTGAAGTTTTATGGGACATTAGTTTTGTACATAGAAGAGTTAGTGTCTTTCTTTAAATTTCATTTTGACAACCATATTTTTTTTTCCTCTATAAAATAGACTTACAGCATGATTTCATTAGACATTTTGTTTTAACATTACAAAACAAAAGTTCAATGCAAATATTTAAAAAAAAAAGGCTGAGTCACAATATGAAAGTTATAATTCAGCCTAATATAAGGTGAAAAGCGGTGTCTTCCATTGGATTTCATAATTTACTCTGGTAATTTTCAACTTACAACTTTGCCTGAAAAGGTATAGTTTCGGCCCTATCTTAAATATACTGAACACACATTATTGAACTCACCCCAAACACACATACAGGCATAGTGGCTAGAGAGGTCTCCCATCTAGGAGCCTTGGTTGGATCTCATGTTTTTCATTTCTACTATTGCTACAGTTAACACAAGGGTTATTAATAACGGTGAGGATGAAGGGAACATTAACCTAGAGTAGATTGAAAACCATATTGTGAATTATTAGGTTAATTTGATTAAAGATTATACAAACTGAAAACAGTAGCATCTTGTGATCAAAATTCTTAGGCAAGCTTAAAAGGGGAGGTCACGGAATTTAAAAAAAAATATGTATGCTTTAAGAAGCTATTTGGAGTTTTTTTTTTTTTAGATAGTTGTGACTTTGGGAGTCCTTCTGTTCTGTGATTTACATTATTGTGTTATTTCTTATTATAGACATATACTTAAAAACTTTCGTTTGTTAGCTTTCACTGATACACATATCAAAACAAAAGCACCTGCTACTTTAAACTCCACAAAACCCTAAAGCCTAGTACACACAACACAACTTCTTGTAGGTACAAAAAGTTGTCCAAGAAATTGTACAATATCTTAGTCACATGACTTGCATACAAATTTTAGCCAGTGACTGTTCACACAGCATTTGTGATTGTATACAAT
>CABFOV010005224.1:0-10745 GCA_902141375.1 Timema poppense
TGTACCAGTTCCTGAGCAGTAATGAGAGAAGGTAACTGCATGTAACTGCATTGTGTACAAGTTCCTGAGCAGTAATGAGAGAGAAGTCAACTGGATGAAACTATATTTTACACCAGGCCTTACTACCCTACTACCCAGTCTATACGCTTTCAATTACACTAGTTAAATAGGAATGAGGAAGTTGGATTAATAGGAAATGTACCCACATTTTTAGGAATGATCGAAAAACAATTTTGGAAAAAGCACCTTAGGTACGCCGGGCCAGGATTAAAATCCCGACCTTACTGTCACCGACAAACCAGTCCAAGTTGGCACCCTAGTCCACGTGGCTACCAATACGGGTCTAGGGAGCATTCCTGAACATTATAATCAATAGTTAGTTTTATGGGAACGTGTATTTTCTACATGATAATTATTATTATTATTATTATTTGTACCTCTATGATCGATGCCTGAGACTCTTCTGAAGGCAACAGCATGCAACTCAGTCGTTATGACCCAGCTCCGAGGACAAATAAAAGTAGTTTTGTTGATATTACCGCGAATCTTCTTGTAAATGTCTGCATTATCTGGAAATGGGAACTTTACTCGAGTGCGACAACAAACTTGAAGAATGTGAGGCCGCCTTTCAAAACGTTCTGCATATCAAATACCAGGGTTGATTCAGAGGAAACACCCTCTCGTCTACATAGCTCGCAAGGCCTAGTCTACAACAGTTATACATGACGGAATTGGCGGAAGTAGATGAACAATGTCAGTCTCTTGCGTTTGTTTAGTTACGTTGGCTTGTGTTCAGCCAATCAGAAACAAATTTAGGTGCACTACTGTATTCAAATTGAGTAGCCAATTATTTGGTCAGGGATAAAGGTTCGTGAAAATATATGACGTAAAAGGTAGTGATACATTTTAGATTATTTAATAAAAATAATAATTTAATAACTTTTTCCATATATTAATTCGATTATATATAACTCGTGTTTGTAAACGTTAATACGACTTCGATTATGGAATCATATTGGTTAAAATTACGTTTAAAGATATTTTATTGTTGACAATCTTTGTTTAAGCAGAAAAATAAACACATCACATCTTGTGAGTACACTTAAAGCGGACCATTCGTTAGACGAACCCGGACCCGACTCGCGACCGCGACTTGACAACGGACCCTTCCAACATTCTCCACGCATTACCTGAATCTTCAGTAGTTTTCCCATCACGCTGTGAACCTTACTTGTCAAATGCTACCAAGTGGTTCCTTTAGCAAAGAAAGCTAAAATTGCTCTAATAATAGGTGCAGTCATTATCTCCGCATAGAAAAACACGAAAAAAGTGTATGGACCCAGGAATAGTTAAGAAAAAGGGAGCACTAAACTCAATCCATACAATCATATAAGCCTCTTGATTTTCTAGATTACTTAAAAATGGATTATGGTACTAAAGACTTACTGAAGTTAGTAAAACCTCTGATTCTAAAAGATCACACTCTGATGAGAGATGCATTTAGTCCAGAAGAACGTTTAATGGTAATAATGAGTTTTAGAATATTTTAATAATATACACACACACACACACACATCCTGTATCCTTATTCACATGTCAAAGAAAGTTTAATACTTTGCCCAATCAAACTCATCAATTTAAAAAAAAAGTATATTCGATAAGCACACTAAATATTTCTGTAATTTAGTTTTTATCTGTTATTACTAATTTAAATGATAATAGTATTTATTTAATAAGGTTTCTAGGAATAACTAATAAAATTAAGAAAATGAAAATAACGATAATTTTGGAAAATGGAGACCATTTACTTATATAATTATTGATAGTTTCATTGCAATTTGCATATTCATGTTCATTTATTTGTTGACCTGTGATTGGTTTTCCGTAGCTGTCCATAACAACAGCCTTTAGAGATTTGTTAAAAGTCTATTCAAATTTTACGGAGTACGGACCAAGTTCGGGACTTAAGTGCATAACCATCTATTAATGTGGAGTATACCTCTAACAGACTAAGGACATTACAGGTATGGACTCTGTATACACAGCCAGGCAAATGGATGTTGTATTTGTGATAGAATTATGTTAGTTTGAAAGTAGTGTGTTGATATAATCCATTGTTCAGAAAGTGCACGTAAAAAATATAAAACAATTATTATTAGCACCGCGTCTTACTACCCGTTCGGGTTATACGCACTTACACTAATGTGTAATGGTAGCGTGATTGTGAGATGAAATGAAGGACCTACAGTTTAACGTGGAATCCGAACCACGGTGGAGGCCTAGCATTCCCCACATTCACAAGAGGTCTTGTCAGAGGTGAAGGAAGGGTTTGGTAATCAGATAAATCTGTGCCGGGACCGGGGATTGAACCCCGGCCGCCAGAATAGAAGTCTGACACCTTACCCCTAGACCACCAGGTCACCCTTAATATAGAACAATTAAAAAAAGTAAACACTAAACAAACTATTTTGAGGTTCTCATGCGATCAAAGCAGCCTTCCTGAGCCCTGTAGCTGACCTCTCGTTAGTAATATTGGGCGTGTACCTTGAAATATAAACTAGTGTGGTCGGGGAAAGTGTTGTAACGTGTAACCCAGTGGCAGTGAACATTATAGTAATGTAATGGCGGTCATAATACCAAATTGGGGACATGACGTCCAACTCGAGAGATCTAAGATAGTCGGCCGGTGTGACGGAGAAAGCAAGAGTTGCTGCTTGCTGTACATGTCTGGACTTTGCTGCGCGGTAGGACAAACTGATTTCACTGACGACATTCACATGTGCACGGAGCTCACTACACCAGCAGAGGGATGCTCGATTCATGTGCCTTGAATCGATTCTCTGTGATCCTGTATCGATTCACACACAGTATCGAGTGCATTGAATTGATCTGGGAAAGATCGATCCAGTGATTCGTATGAAAATAAAGGTTACTTTAATCATGTTCCAAATATGAATAGGCATGTATTTTTCTAAAAAAAACAACCAAAAAACAAAGATTAAGCCCAATAAATATCGTTATATTTTCGGAGAAATTATTTCAAATGTCTATGAGTGTGAAACGTGGTTTCTTACCTTACATGAAAAAAAAACAAATTAGGGGGTTCGAAAACAAGGTGATTGAGAAGATATTTGGTCCAAAAAGGTTGAGGCTACTGGGAGTGGAGGAGGTTGCGTAATTATGAGTTACATACCTTGTACTTATCACAGGACATTGGGAGGATACTCAAGTTTCACATATTAAGGTGGGCAGGACATGCAGCGAATTGTAGAATCTAGAATCATGTTCAGAGTATTGAATGACAAACCCAATGGGAAGAGACCATCGGGAATACCTAGACGCGGATGGGAGGATAACATTAGAATGGACCTGAAAGAGAGAGGCTGTAATGAGGTGGACTGGATAGAACTAGCTCAAGATAAGGATAGGGTGTAAAGAGGTGGACTGGATAGAACTAGCTCAAGATAAGGATAGGGTGTAAAGAGGTGGACTGGATAGAACTAGCTCAAGAGAGGCTGTAATGAGGTGGACTGGATAGAACTAGCTCAAGAAAGGCTGTAATGAGGTTGACTGGATAGAACTAGCTCAAGAGAGGCTGTAATGAGGTGGACTGGATAGAACTATCTCAAGATAAGGATAGGGTGTAACGATGTGGACTGGATAGAACTAGCTCAAGAAAGGCTGTAATGAGGTGGACTAGATAGAACTAGCTCAAGAGAGGCTGTAATGAGGTGGACTGGATAGAACTAGCTCAAGATAGGGATGGAGTGTAATGAGGTGGACTGGCTGGAACTAGCTCAAGATAGGGATAGGATGTAATGACATGGATTGAATGGAACTAGCTCAATATAGAGTTAGGAGGCGTACTTTCTAAGTGCGGCAGTTAACTTTCGAGTTCCTAATGCCACAGAGTAAGTATGGGTGTTTTGAGCGCTAAAACAGAGTAGCGGAGTTTTTCATCAGCATGCTTTTATTGTAAGAAAAACCCCCAACATAGCAGAGGTGAATAACAAAAGAGTTAAGTTTTCTATGTGCTTAGGTACAGCTATATGAGAGAGGGGTGCAGGGGGTACATCGTACCCGGGCCTGAGGGTCTAAAAGGTATTTGGGAATATCCTGGGAGCTCAGAATTTTTTCGCATATATTGAAGACTAGTATTCACATTTTCACTACTATTACTAAGATTTGAGAGGCCTATGATATTATATGTTTTTATCTTATTTTTTCTATTTTTTTTAGATATAAAAAGTATAAATTTATATATAGTTTTTTTCCATATAGGATATTTTTTTAAAAAGAGGATTAATGAAAAATGGAGGGGGGGGGGCGAAAAAATGTGTACCCCCTGATAAAATTCCTCTTAGAGGCCCCGCCTAGGTATTAGTTTCGGTCCGTCTTTGATTTCAAGGGAAGATGATATGGTCAAAGAATTTTCCTCTTATTTATTATATTTTCCTACCGCTTACCAAGGGCGTAGAAAAAGGGGGCGGGGGGGTTGAGGTGGCCGGACCCCTCCTGGGTCGTACACACACACATAATTCACCCGTATTATTCAGGAGGATATTTGTTGCTTGCTCGCCTCAAGTGTCAAGTAACATAACATCCTCCAAGCTGTATAGCAGGGCGTGACACACTCGTAAAATACTGGATCGGCAGTGATGGGGATATCGGGGTTAGAACCCCGGTGGGCTGAATAGTTTTTATTTTCTAAATGGTTTTACATTATCCTTACTCAAATATGGGTACATTTCATATAAAACCAACCTTCCTCATTCTTAATACATTAATGTAACTAGCACATACTCGTATAGTCTGAACGCCTAGTAAGACGCGGTGTTAAAAATAAAGTTAAGCTAAATAAGGCCGTGACATAGGAAAAGAAAGGCTTATAAAGGCCAGTCCATTGAAATCACGAACAAATATCCCGTAATATGTCCACCAGACTTAATGTCATTAAAATGTTTGTAATGATTTAATACAACTTAGGGGTATGCGTGCCATAGTTTGGGAGACAATGTGTTCCAACTTGCGTCCCGCCGGCCATATGCGGACAATTCTCACTGAAAATGTGGCCCTCATAGTATCCTGGTGGAGAATTAAAGGGGAACCCTCGGTAGTAAATGTGAAATAGCTAATCCATTAAATAAAAATATTCATATAAAAGATCATAGTTGCATTTTAATATGCATTCGTTTGATTGGTAGAAATATGTATACATATATAGTTATAAAGCTAAGTTTTCTTTGAGCACCTCGTCCTACTACCCGTTCGAGTTATACGCCTAGATACTAATTACGTTAATGGTGGCTAGGGATTAGGAAAGTTATATGTGTAGGAAGTGTACCCACATTTGCGTGGCGGGATAGGGTAAGCCATTTTGTAAAAATCCCCCTCAGAACACCTGACCGAGATTCAAACCTTTATCTCCTCATCATTGACAGTCCAATCTACTGTGAGAGTAGCGCGTTAAACCATGCGGCCGCCGAAGCGGGTCAAAGCTAAGTTGCTTTGTAAAAGTATATGTACGTTCATATTTCGTAATACATTTTTGAGAGATTAATAAGCTTTTTTGGCAGTGAAACTTGAAAACTCTACCAACCAAAATGCAATTTAATTACAAGTAGTGAAAATAGTTGTTTATTAAACTGACGAGATTACTAAATATATTTATGGCCCGCAGTGCAAACTCATAATCAGATTTGGCCCTTGGGAATAGAATCGTTGGCCCACCCTGTCCTAGAGCAACAAGACCACATACGACGTAATCTACGTCGTTACGCACAAAATACGTCTTTGTGCGAGGAAGTAAGGCGCCACTAAAACACTTTATAGCCCTTCTGCCAACGTTTGAGTCTGACAAGAAACAAAGACCGCTGTTTCCAAAAGATGAGTAAATGAGATTGTAGCTTTGGTAGTTTACGGAACTGAAGAGTTGGGGAGATTTAAATTGGGCTGGAAGGGACCGCTACTTTGAAGTTTCATAGCAAAACAACACTTCTGGGTCAACATAAATAAAATATTGCTTCCGTAATTACGTTTAGTTTAATTTTCTACACATATTAGTTTCATCAGTTCTTGAATGTGTGTCATGCCTCATAGCGCACGATAAACTTTTTTTTTATCAGTGCGTCTTACTTACTATCTGTTCAGGTTATATGCATATGTACCAATTACGCTAATAAGTTATGGATGGATGAGGAAGGTTGAATTTAGAAGGCGTGTACCCGCATTTACGTGGAGGTAAAGTGGAACACCTTTTAGGAAAACCACCCTCTGTAAACCCGACAAGGATTTGAACTCCGACCTCCCTGTCATCGGCAATCTATTATATTATGAAATTGACGCCTTAGACCACGCGATCACCGAAGCAGTTTTTTGTTTTGGTTTGGTCAGGAGAGGTAATATTTTAGTAGTATGCGAGATATTACCAGCCTATTGTAATGAAATAGTTACTTGCTCCATATTAGGCAATAAAATTATTGTTACAAATGATAATAATTAATCTAATGAGATTTAATAATATATTCAACAAGAGAAAGTGTTAATTAATTCCATATCTAAAAAAATGTATAAAATTGATTTTAATATATATTTTAATTTAAGATGTGAAAACAATTGATTTGTTTGAACGTTTTTTGTATTTGTATATATCAAATCTAAAATTACTAAAGAATGTTAACTTTAAGGTCGTACACAACCAATAAATCTATTTTTTGACATGTTTTTAAAATACTTTTCACATGAAAATATTTAACTTGCAATTTATAAATAAGAGATTCTCTATCTGAAACTACTTACTATTAGTACAAACTACGATAGAACATTATTGAGTGCTACACACCCATGGTATGCAAGGAATTGTAAAAGCTGCTATTATGACCGTTTTATATATAAATACCAAACTATTTTAGACCTTGGCGAGGCTCGAATCAGTATCCCCCATACTTGTAGCTACTCTGGCGACCACTCGGCCAAGGAAGGGACCCTCGACCGAAATGTGTTTGTGTGTTGTCAATCTTACGAAAGTTGCAAGTGGACTGGTGACACCCACAGTTCAACAAGTGTCAACTATAACTGACCTAAGGCTACTAACAACGTTAAATTGGCAGTAAACATGCTCACATGCAGAGAGGGAAAATACCAAGAGGAGAGCTTCTAGCAGTTGTACAACAAGTTGTATGAGACCAGGGGACAGCACACCACCACACCCAGACTACAATTACAACAGAGAGGAGACAACACACCTTCATCAGACCCATACTACAGGTACAACAGACAGGGGACAACACACCTTCATCACATCCAGACTACAAGTATGACAGTCAAGGGACAACACACCATCACACCCAGACTACAAGTACAACATACAGGGGACAACACACCGTCATCACACCCATACTACAAGTACAACAGACAGGGGAATACACACCATCACACCCATACTACAAGTACAACATACAGGGGACAACACACCTTCACACCCAGACTACAAGTACAACAGAGGGACAACACACCATCACACCCAGACTACAAGTACAACAGAGGGACAACACACCATCACACCCAGACTACAAGTACAACATACAGGGGACAACACACCATCACACCCAGACTACAAGTACAACAGACAGGGGACAACACACCATCACACCCAGACTACAAGTACAACAGACAGGGGACAACACACCATCACACCCAGACTATAGGTACAACAGAGGGACAACACACCATCACATCCAGACTACAAGTAGAACACACAGGGGACAACACACCATCACACCCAGACTACAAGTAGAACACACAGGGGACAACACACCATCACACTCAGACTACAAGTACAACACACAGGGGACAACACACCATCACACCCAGACTACAAGTACGACAGACAGGGGACAACACACCTTCACATCCATACTACAAGTACGACAGTCAGGGATTAACACAACTACCGTCGTCTGTTTGTGAAGATAGTGCCAACATTTTCTGATAGAGGGTGTCATGTGGTCAGGGCAATGAACCCTTCAGCCCTTAGTATCAGTTTTCTAGACTGTAGCCGTTACTTCCTTATTCAAGTAGATCCTCATTTGTCCTCACGAGGCTGAATTGACTCCATTACAGACACACTGCTTCACAAGAAATCTGGAAGCACCAAGGATCGATCACGAAACCTTTGGATCTGTAGCCATGAACTCTGACCACTAGACCAAAGAAGCCAAATTGAATTTAGTTTGATCCAAAGATAAATTGATATTGATTTGTTTTTTTAACTAATTATTTGATAAAGAGTTCGGATTTATGAAAATAAAAATAATGATTAAGTATTTAATTATATCTGAGTGCTTGAAATCATTCATTTCGTTTATAACACACTTCTGTGCCCGCATGGTCTAAGGCGCTAGTATTGCAGGAGAATAGACTTCTCATTATGAGGAGATCTAGGTTCGAATCTCGGTAGGATACATTAAGGATAGTTTTAAGAGTATAACCCGAACGGGTAGTAAGACGCGGTGCTAAAAAAATTAGTTTATCTTCCTCCCAAGCATAATCTCACCAGTAAAGTCGTTAAGTATTGTCTTTCTTAGTGTTTTTATATAGATTTGGATATCCTACAACACAACCACTCTTATTTCCTAAACCTGACGCTGTTTACTTGATTCACTGTATCGAAATTAAATATAAAATAAAATTTAATAATGTGTCGAAAATTAATAGGCAAAACTTACTTTTCTGTTCTAGAAATGGGCCTTCACTGTCGTGTTGCAAATTTCTACCACCAGCAGCGTGGCAGGGGCGGCTCGAGATAAATTTAGCGCCGGGGCGGGATTACTTTTTGGCGCCTCATGCATTTCCGGGACATTATGAAAATAATACCCAAACCTAGCAATCCCAAAACTGACGTAGCCTTGGCGCGATATAAAAATGTTCCCCACCCATAACATAAAATAATCTCCAAACCTAACAAATCCAAACCTATCACAGGCTAGGCACATTTTACATCTTTATAAGAATGTCTATAATATCCTTATATATTCGCCTATTATTATTATTATTATTATTATTATTATCACCGCGTATTACTACCCGTTCGGGTTATACGCACTTACGCTAATGTGTTATGGTAGGGTGATTGTGAGATGAAATGGAGGACCTACAGTTTAACGTGGAATCCGAACCACGGTGGAGGCCTGGCACTCCCCAAATTCACAAGATGTCTTGTCAGAGGTGAAGGAAGGGTTTGGTATCAGATAAATCTTTGCCGCGACCGAGGATTGAACCCTGGCCACCAGCGTAGAAGTCTGACACCTTACCCCTAGACCGCCAGGTCACCTATTAAATAATTAACTTTTATTACATATTACATTCTATATTTAATTTATAATATAATCCATACAATTATATGCCTATGTCAAAAAGTAATTATCTTCTTCTTTTCTGCAAAGCCTGATCGACTCTATGTCAATCTCTTGAAGGATATCATATTCGATTACAGCCGCCCGGTTATCCGGCCCTGCAGTGTTGTATGCATCAAGGCACGGGGTCTATAAGGGCAGTAGAACTGGTGTTGGTGACCTGGCGGTCTAGGGGTAAGGTGTCAGACTTCTGTGCTGGCGGCCGGGGTTCAATCCCAGGTCCCGGCACAGATTTATCTGATTACCAAACCCTTCCTTCACCTCTGACAAGACATCTTGTGAATGTGGGGAATGCCAGGCCTCCACCGTGGTTCGGATTCCACGTTAAACTGTAGGTCCTCCATTTCATCTCACAATCACCCTACCATTATACATTAGCGTAAGTGCGTATAACCCGAACGGGTAGTAAGACGCGATGCTAATAGTAATAATAATAATAATAGTACAACTGGTAAAGATAGTGGAAAACGGCTTTGTCATATTATTTATAGCCCTTGCGAGGTGTTAAGGTGGTAGTGTAAGGAATACTAGTCAAGGGTCAGTATTTTTGCAGTTTTCTTTCATTAAAACATTTTTTGGGCAAAATAAATATAAAAAAATCTCTAGTAGAAATAGAGAGTTTAATTTTCTTCACGTGGTGATATCAACAATCCTTTTAATATTCATCAAAGGTTTCTTAAAATGTAATGATTAACTTTTTTAATTAAAGAGAAAAAGTTATCATCTAATACCGCTATGCTCATGACAGATATTCAAGAAATGTTGAGGTCACCATGTGAAGAAAATTATAATCTTTGTTTCTACTGGAGCAATATTTGATTTATTCTCACATTTTAAAAAAATCCTTCAAAAACATTGGCCTTAGCTCGCGTTCCTCGGATCGTCTATTTGTTACTCAGGTTAGAGGAGAAAGTTCCGGAGGATATTTCACCACCGCCATTGTTGCTTCGCTCACTTAGGCACACCAGGGGGGGTCACACCCAGCGTGGATGTTATCTACCGCGGGTGAATATGTTCTATGTGGTCGTGAGCTTGCGATAGCAGGTTCTGAATATCGAGTAGCCCACGTCACGGATTATTAACACCACGTTTTACTATCCATTCGGTTGATACGCTTATGCACTAATTACACTAATGTGTTAGGGATTAGGAAAGCTATATTTAGAGGAAATGTACCCGTATTTGCGTGGAGGGATAGGGGGGAAACCATTATAGAAAAACCATCCCTCAGTACACCCGACCAAGATTTGAACCTCGATCTTCTCTAGTCTATTGCGATAGTAGCGGGTCAGACCACGCTGCCGCTGAAGCGGGTGTCCTGGAATTATTTAG